>VYZX01009677.1:39995-64508 GCA_013401335.1 Brachypteracias leptosomus | reverse complement strand
AGTACCAGTAGCTGAACATACATGGTACCAGTCCTGGTAATATAGAAGGCATTATAGAGAGACTGAAAACACTTTGCTCACTTGCAAGTAGAAATACCAAACAGCGCGTACTTTCTACCTTGCCACACCAACAGCTCTTCGGAACAAAAGATAAAGACTTCGGCCTTTGTCAGTAACATGCCTCAGTTAAGGCTAAATGCAGTCTGGGAAACTAAAACTAAACTTAAAACTAAACTTAAAAAATTAAGAGTTATTATCAGCGTTGAAAAATTAGTCACACTGCATGACTAGGCAGATTGCAAGGGGCAAAAGGTACCTCCTGCATCTCTTCCTGCCAGCTGAGAGATGAGGTCCCTCTCAAGACTGGATTTTGTCTGAGGGGACTTCTTTACTGTGCCAGCAGAATTAAGGAATGGCATCCTGAGATGAACAGCACTTCATGTGAAAAGACAGAGAAAGGCAAAATAGTATGTCAGGTTTTCTGTCTTGGTGTACAGTGCATGCCTGCGTCATACAGTACAAGTTGAGGAAGAGAGCAAAAGGGGGATTCATCAATCTGGGGGAAAATGGAGAGGGTCTGTTCTCTTTCAGTGGCAGGAAGCATATTTAAAGCAGATGACTCCTCCAAATTCTGAGGCCTGGGCTATGCAAAGGCATTGCGATCCTTTGGCTAGTGTTATCATATGTAAACAGAAGCAGGCGTTGTACTATCCAACATACTACCTTCAAAAGACAAGCCAAAATACAGCACACTAGAATAAAGCAGTTCAATCAATACATCATCTTTATCTAGACATTTAACAATAAAAAGAGCTTAGTGGTAAAGGCAAGGCAAGTAGGAAAGAATCAACACCTTTTAAAGCTGGACAACTCTATTGCAAACTCCCAGGAACTGCCCAGCTGCCCAGCACTTGCTGGAGAAGTAAGGCTATCCGCAAGCAGGGCAGCGTGCTGAGCTGTGAGGCACATGCCACAGGAACAGTCAGGAGAGTACCAGTTGGGCACACGGACTGTTACAACAAGACAGCAAAGGGCAGAGGACACTACACATATATGTACCAGTCCAAGCTCAGTTACCAGGTGGCCACGGAACAGAAAGTGGAAAAGCATCAACTGCAACACTGGGAGATGGCTACTAGTGCAAGAAAATGATGGAGGCAAAAGCAAAGGCAACCACGAAGTAGCTGTGCAGGAGCTGCACAACGTTGGCATCAGGTAAGCTTTGAGCCAGCTCTCAGCTTGTTCAGCATTAGGATTCAGCCCCACAAAGGGCTAGTGGGAAGCTGCTCAGTGCCATGCAACCTGGCAGAGAAACTCTAAGATGACAGAAGGAATTTTGCTATCCCCTGTAAAGACAAACTAGAAGCAGGATATTATTGAGAGCTTATTTAGAGGAATTTGAAGTCAGCAGAGTCTGGGCTAACAGGCAAAGCACTGGTAACCTCTGGCCTCAGCAAAAGAGCAAACATTTGCAAAAAAATCCCTGCCTTGCAATGACAAAAATGAAAACAGAGACCTATAGCAACCTGCATAACACTTGAAGGGAAGAACAGACCTTACAGAGAAAGCAGGTTGAGGTCTGCTCAGTCTACATGTCTCCATGACTAGCACTGTAGCTGTACTTCCAACATCTCTGCAAATGGCTAATTCAGGTGCATGCTGTTATGTGACTCAAAAACATAGTAGTTTTCTTTTTCTTGGTGGGAAAGATTGTAACATTATTTCTACATACTCAATAGGGGGAATATTGAAGGTATTAAAAAAAAGTGAGCTTAAGTTTTCCAAAAGAGAGGGGGGTTCCCTTTCAGCATTCTACTTCTGTAATTAGTCATTCTTAGTTCTGTCTAGATCTAATTTTTCCTCCCCATGTTTTAAATAAAACAAGAGTTTTCCTTCCCTGTTTTTATATTTGCTAATGCTTTATCAAAGACAAGGATGTCATCTGCTTTAAATTTTAGTTATGTATCTAGCAGTTCTGGAGCTATGATGATTTTATAGTAAATACAACAACTTGCAACATATAATGTCAGAGAGAGTAAGGATAAACTTTCTGATATTAAATATTAAAATTGTTATTATTAATACTACGCAACACTGTAGCAAAATTAAGAACCAATGTAGATTCCAGTTACCACAGATTCTCTTCACCAGGTTTACCTAGAATCATGAGAAATGGAAAACATACTGCAAATTTACTTGGGAAAAAGAAGAGAAGCAACAATGACAAAGGTGAATATCTGATAATGTGTCTCACTTATACATCTCCTTCTGAAAGTCACCCACCTCCTAAATTGAGTCCCCCCTAAGCGGGTGATCCTCTCCCCACAAATAGAGAAAAATCTCAAACGAAAGCAAAATCATTGGCAATTATTGTATATGTTTTGTTAAGAAATTTCACATGCCTGAGAGCTCATTAATCATTTTTCATTGCTGAAGAGTCATTTTTCCTCAGCAGTGTTACACCATAAGCAATGTCACAGTATAATAGATCATGTAGCACCACTGACACAGTGTAATATGCTCTGAATGCAGACATTTATCATTTCATACTGACCTACTTCATGCTAATGGTATAATAATGTTGACTTGTGGTTTTTAAAATGAAAAAAATAGTAAATCATGGGCAAAGGGTCACTGTAGCAAGTAGCCACATTTTCTAGAAAAGTTTCTGCTGCTGTTGATTATGTCACTTCCTGTTAACCAACCGAGTCCCCAGTAATACTGTTTAAAAAATGAAGCTGGCAGTGTCATTCTGGGGGGTTCACTGACCACAACCGACAAGAAAGAAGCCATCACACATGGCAAAGGCAATGAGCTGTTGACAATGCTGTGCAGCCCTGGCTGCAGACTGATGCCATCCCTGATGTGACCTTGGGCTGGGCCAAGGGAGGGCCAAACCAGTCCAGAAGCAGAGAGAGCTGGGGTCTGCTGCTCTGCTGCTGCCCAGGGGATAAAAAGGTGGAGTAACAATCTAATTTCTGAGAAGACTTCCCAGCCACAAATGCTGCTGCTTCATGTCCCCTTGTCTTGGCCACAGGCTGCCTTTCCAGGACTCTGACACAAGCGGAAAAAAGCAAAGCTGACTGCTCCTTTCTGCAGCCCTCAGCAGGTGCCTGAGGGATCTCTGCCAGGAGCCAGCCCTGCCTTCTTGACACTTAGACCTTCACTTTCAGCCCATGCTGTATCACCTCTGAGGCTACTTCAGCTTCCTTGGCAGCTCCTTCTCTTGGGAGCCTGCTACCCTTTCCCACCCAATCTCATCTGGCAGTCAAAGATCTCCTTTCTTTTAAAAGAGATCCCACATATCACTTGTTCTCTGTCTCCTTTCAGTTCCCTTAGAATGTACTTTCCTCCATTTCCTCTATCTTTGATCTTTCAATTAATCTGGTTTCATTTGTTCAACTGCAGTACAATGTCTTTGCAGCACTATTTTCTGTACTGTATATTGCCTCAGTTATTTAATTCTCTAAAGTTCTCTAGAGATGGCTTGTTTACAGGACATCATATAATTATAGGAAGGTTTTTAGATTGCACTGAAAATGAAGTTGTCAGTGTGAAAGCAGTTCTGAAATATGCTGTGGATTTAATCCACTGTTTAAGTCTTACATCCAGATACAAACAACACCTAAATGCCAAAATCATTAATGTAGGTTTCATAGTAAAAACAATTTACTCCCAAACAAAACAAAAACCTCCTCATATAATTGCACCCACTAAAATTATCTATTAATTATATTTTTAAATCTGTATTCAGAAAAAAATGTTCCAGCAGGTGGTAAACTGTAAGTTATTCACAAATATTACGGCATGCCAAATGGTATTTATGTATAGTATTTAATGGAAGCAAACCTCTGCTGTTCTTCTAACAGCAGGGAAATAGCACTGCTGGGACTGGTACAGCACAGGACAAAGTCTTTTCTCTCCAGCCTGTGTGGCCCATGCTGGCAGCACTGTCCTGGGATTCATGGAAATCCTCATCTAGAGAATCCATATACAAAATATTTCTGCCTCAGGCTGCAGAACAAAGCACAGAAGATCAGAGACCACCACTATTTTCTTTCCAGTGTGTTGCTATTGACTAGTCAGTAAATTAACTTTTCCACTAGAATACCTTCTCCACAAGCACAGACAAAAGGTATAGATAAAAGGATTAGTGTAATACACACTTATGGATTCCAGCTGCAGAACTCTAGAACTCCTGTGCCAACAACGTCATTCTGGTTACTAGCTGATGGCTTACACCAGTTGAAAGATATAAATGCAAACTTTACAAATACTTCTTTTGGATGAAGATTCTACAGCAGCTTGCTGCTTAAGTTTAGGCCTACAGGTTTCTGTCTGTTCCAAACACCTTACATTTGAGATTGCTGTTGCATTAGCTATTCTAGTAGCCAGATTTCTGAAATTTAGTGCCCATTAACTTCACTTTATTGGGTCCCATTAGAGATTTGTAGAGTTCTTTCTAGTTTTGCTTTGCCTAAATAATTCTTTATTGTGTGTAAATGCTGTTGCATTGGTGTTCACACTACACAGCGACTTTCAATTTTCTCTCCCAACTGCAGTGTCTGCTCTCTTTCCTGTTTCCCCATGTGCATGTAACAGCCTCTGCCATCCAGTTATGACTAATCTCCTCCTGCTTTGCACCTTTCACTTTGCTTCAAACTACCTTGGAAACATGTATTTTTGGGTTGACCTTTCATTGTTAATCGTCTCTCTTTCCTAGAGGAACAATCCTGGATCGACAAGGCATCATATGAATTTCAGTAGTTTTCATTCATTGCTTCCACACCACACTCACCCTGTCTTATCTCTGCTTCCTCTGTTCAGTTCATTACCAGAGGCTGAGACTCCACCTCCCTTATTTTTCAGCAAAATGCCATAGCAGTCTCTGGCATTACAGGCTGAGATCATTTAACACTCTTAGAAACAACTGAAATATTTCATAGTCATTGCTTGAATTAGCAACATCTAAGATATGATAATGCTACAAAAGTCATTATCAGCCATTTCTCTGACTGTGGTGCTTCAGGTAACTCCAACCACACACACACACCACCACCACCAAACACAACATGTTTGATTCAGGAGTCATCTTCAAACAACTGGAGATGTTTGCATACCTGGCTTCCAGGGAAAACTTGCACTACTGACATTTCTTTAAATGAAAGCAATAAAGATCCAGCTGCTAAAATAATTAATTAATTAATTAATTAAAATTGACTAGAGAATAAAAATAATCTACTAGAAGTCTCTGTCCTACCCATAGGAAATTAATCAGAAAACCAAAGCAAACTGAATGTGGAGAACAAGGATTTTTATCCCTCTCTCTTTCTATGTATGTATTTATACATACATTTGAAAAAACCCCACATATATATATTTAACGACTCATCAGTCATCATAAGTATTACTACAGCAGCAGTCATACTTGCCATCTTTTCAAAATACAGCCATAATGATATTCTAAATCTAACAACATTAACATGCCTGATTTCCCTAGGGAACAGTATGGCAAGAACGAGGATCTTCCAGGCTTCAGTAAAATGTAGTAATATTGCACAATTCCCTCAGGGCAATCTGTTCCAAAAAAAGTTGCAAAAATAATGACAAGGAAGGTACAGCAACACTTCCAAACAAAACTACACAGGATACCAGAGCTGAAGATTACTCATGAGGTTGTTAAATTGCGTGGCTCTTGGCAAAGTAGACCGTTTCTCATGACATGCTTACATTCAACACACGGCTGTTGAGCAACTGACTGCAGCAAAAGTTGAAGGCAGAAAAATATGCAGTGTGTAAATAAGCTCACTAATAAAAAGTATAAAGACTAAGAGAAGTCAGGGAGGGAAGCAGATAGGCCAAGTAAATAAAATCAAGCTTTAACTCACCTCTTGCCCTGCAGGGTTAGGAATGATGCACAGGACAGGTCTGAAGCATATGCTGCGAGGCAGAAAGCAGCAACACTATGGGCCACAGATAACGTAGACAAACATTGCACAGTTGGCCAAAACCAGAGAGGGCATTTAGAGGCACCACCATGGAAACTCATCAAGACCCCACATCTCCATAACATCACTCTTCATGCACACATTAAAAGTAAACAGCAAATTTAATACTAGCGTGTTCTGATAATCCAGAGGCTGAATAAATCTTTATATCTTTCACATCAATGTTAATCTTTCATTCTCAGCACAGCTTTTGTTTTGATGGTCACGTATTCCTGTGCTTTTTTTTCCTAATCCTGTTTTCTGCTTTTCTAACAGTGAGTTAGTTAGCAACTAAACAATCAATCAACCAACTACTACATTCTGTGGCTGAGAAAGATAACTTGTTACTTATTTCCAAAATAAATTTTCTTTGTGAGAAAGTCATGAAAAAGAGATTACTTTCTTGTATCTTGTGTTTATAGCAAATTCCCAAAGTATACTGACTTTTAATTGTGTTTGCAGTCATACTGCATCATGAATTCCTTATTTTTATTATTTAAATGTGGAAAAGCTTTCCTCTGTAGAATAAATGGAGGGGATTATATCTATCTACATATTAATCAGAAGTGAATGAGATAAAAGTAGTAAAATGCCAGGAAATGAAGTGACCTCAGGAATACTAATTTCACTCTAAAATGACTAGGTCTCAGTCAGTCTCATGGTTATCTGGTTTTTTATCCTACCACAATGGCAAATATTAACTGCCCATATTACTTTCAACTACATTTTTCATACAGTGCTTTATTTTATCACATGGAAGCTGTGATACCAGTACAATATGGTCCACAAAGTCCCTAACCACATCATCAGTGATAACAGTCATACATGTGGAGCAGTTGAACACTCACCTAATATTTTTACAGGAATCTGGTAGCAACATGCAAAACCTTTGAAGATACTGTGATATCTCACATTATGTGTGTTGTGACTCTCATAGAAAATACCAACATCTTATTTTTCTTTGCTTTTGACTGTGGAAGTCCAGATAGATCTGGCTGCATGCCAAATGGTCATTGTGAAAATTATATTTTAATAAATCCACATTTTCCCAGGATGAGCTACAGACAATTGCTGTCTTACTATACATTAATCTCTTTTTTATTATTATTTGTCTGAGGTCATCTTAGCCTATGGCCTTTAATTTTAAGAAAACAAACCAAAGTTCAAATTTCCTTGTGAAAAATACTGTTACCTGGAGGCTATGAAACATGATGAACTAATAGAGAATTCTTCATACATCAGTTGCCTCAGAGAGGAAGATTCATTTTAATTTGACTGGAGCAAATTTGACTACATAATTACCCCTTGGATTGCCTCTAGCATGATTTTGATATACAGTTCTTGAAAGTGTCAGTGCATTGCTTATCTAATTCTATGCATGTTATAAAACTTTCCTTCAGATTAACAATAGCAAGCTAGAGTTAATAGTAGATACTGAGCCTATACAAGAGCTGAAAGCAGGGAGGAGATGGCAAGAGAACTCATCTTTTTTTCTTAGCACAGATCTAAAATAAAATGTCACCACAAGTTCATTGCATTAGATTTTATGTCATTTACCACCTTATATCCTTAGAATCCATCCCCCTTCTTGTTTAAAGCACATAAGCATTGCTAATAATTTTGCTTAAGTCTATTCAGTTTTACTGAGGATACAATATGATCAGCTTTTATTGGATGATGAACTTTCTGAAATTGTCAGTTGAAATATAACCACTCTAAAACATACAAGACCTTTGAAACACTGAGTGATATTTACTCAGATAACAATGGATTGTTGTACGGTGGTTTAGCAGCAGGCTGTGAGTGACTGCAGTTGTAGCTAAGCTCTCACCGAGATGTTCCCCTGTAATACTCCAGGAAGACACAGTTTCTTAGTCCACAGCTGTTCTCAGATGTAGTAAGAGACATTTAAGAAGTAAGACATAAGAAAGATAAACCTCATTACGTGAAATGAGGTTACATAGTAACTCGGGCTCTTTTAAAGTATTACCTGGGGACATGCATCCGAAAGCAGTCTCATGTGTAGTCTTGCGAACCTGAAACATTAGCAGAAATTACAGTCCTAATCCTAATAGTCAGAAAGTGTTGCAAGGATCACAGGCATGAAAGTACACCTAGCTTAGAGCCTGAAAACTTGTCTGGATTCAAAAGTTCATAGCCTACCCTGATGACAAGCTGCTCTCCAGTGCCATAAAAGATGTTCTGAGACCTTCTTTGCTTAATAGGAGCAGGTAATGCCTTTAATGACATTAAAACGGTGCCCAAAACCTGGTGCCAGAGCTCAGGAGGCAACCTGGCTCTGCAGGAAGTACAAACCCTGCTTCATCAGGACCGGTGTCACAGCAACATGAGAAGCAGGGCAGAGAAGAGCTTGCAAGGTCACCCATTCTCTCCTCTACCTTCTATATTGGAAGAATAAAGTCATGTGGGACAAGCTGATTTAACCCACCCTGGAAAGTTTGCAGGAGAGATTATACAGGCCCCTGCCCCATTCCCAGACAGTCTCCTCCAGTGTCTCACTCTCTTCATAATTAGAAAGTTTTCCTTAATGTTCATAGCTCCTTTGCTGCAGATGAAGCTCTCTTCTCCTTGATCTATGCACTGTGGACTGAAAGAACAGACTATTCATTTCCTATTTGCCACCACCTTTGACACGACACAACTGAAGGGACAAACAGGCACTCTCTCAGTCTTTTCTCTGACAAACTGAGCACCAAGAGCTTCTTGGTTATACTCTTGCACACCTTGTTTTCCAGGTCTTGACTGCTCTTGCTGCTCTCTCCCAAAATTTATTTCCCCAGCTTTTCTACCTCCTCCTACAAGGGTACTGCCCCAATCTCAACAAAATACTGCAGCTGAGATCTTCCTTGTGCCAGCAACAGAAGGAGGATTTCTCCAGGTATCTTCCAGACAGCTATCCCCCTCCTACATCCCAGTATGTTGCCTGTTTTGCAGCAGTACATTATTGGCTCATAGTCAGTTTTTGGATCACTGGAACTCCCCCACTCCCAGATCTTTTTCCAGAAAACATCTACTTCTTGTTCCCCATCCTCCACTATTACAGCTGATATTTTTCTGCCTACATGTGGTCAACCTAACTTAATTGCATCTCATATTTTTCCAGTTTATTGTGACCATTGTGAGTTTGACTTAAGCCTTTCAACATATCTGCAACATTTCTAACAGGTTTGTGTCATGTTAGAATGCACTCAGAGTGTATCATATTCTATCACCCTGGTTTCTAAAAAAATGTTGTATAGTACCACACATCATATGACCTCTTTAAAAAGTCCTGTACTACACAGCTTTTCAGGGTAACAGGTTTAATATCTACTCTGTGCCTGTTGGTTTTGGGTTTTTTTCAGAATGATGTTGCACCCACCTTGTTGAGTTTCATGAGTATCAGGCTTCAGTAGTTTGCAAATGAGAGTACCATGAAAAACTTTGTCAAAAGTCATTGCTGAAGTCAAGAAATATGTCAACTACTATCTCTCCTATATCCAGAAAACGTGTTACTCTGTCACAGGTAAAAGTCAGATGGCTTTCACACAATTTCTTCTTGACATAATCTGATGACCACTGTTTATCTCCTTGTTATCTTCTAAACATGTATCAAAAGCTTACTTGCTTAGTAACTTTTTCCAGGGTTTTTTCATGGATTAATGCTAAATTAACTAGTCAACAATTTCCTGGCTCCCTTTGTTCTTCCTCCTTAAAGGTGCTATATTTTTTTTCCTTCCCCATCACCCATACTAAAGCAGTCCTGTACTGTCTTGATGGACTATGATTCCTCTTTAATACATTAAGGTCAAATTAACTCCTCTGCCTGCACTGTAAAACAGGCAAGCAACCTTGGCAGTATTGTGCTCTTTCTCTCATTATCCTAAATAGGTCTTTTTAAGCCAGCCTCTCCTTTTTCTGTTCTTTCTGCCTTTGAAAATGTCTCTTTCCTAGTTGCTTAAAACGTAACCTCTTTCTACTAGGACTCCGTGCTGGAAGGCTGCTTGGTTTGAAACATCTAGAAAACCAGCAGATGGCTTTTAGACAGGGCTGGTGTGGTCAATGAGTTGGCTTTTGTCCATTTGCTGCTGTGGCTGCACATACACAGAGCTTCCATTATCACGGCATCCTAGGCTGTAGCCCTTACCTCTGCACCACAACATTAAGGCTCTGGAATTTTACATGGAAGGTGTCAGGTTTCCTTTGAATATGCAATTTTCCCTTCAATGTAATCTTTTTCTATGGTGCCTGGATTTGGGAATTTGAGGAGGGGAGGATTTAAAAATTACCTTTTTTCTACTTGAGAACACAGCATCACCTGATGCTGAAGTTAATAAGGCAATGGCAAAGGGCTTCGCTTCTGTTGAAACAGGACACATCCATTGCCTCAATTATTTTTCATTTGTTTCATAAGGCTCTAAATGCTGAATTTGACTTAAATTTGCAAATCATTTAAACAAGCCTAAAATTACATGTTATAATTTATTTTGAGAAAATAAAATTTGAAACATTTACTTTATGCCTCTGATTTCTCTCTCAAAGCACAATTTTATCACTTTTTATTTGTCTATGAATTAATTCTGATTTTGTAAGGTTTTATATCTTAGCAAAACATGGATAGGTCTTCATCAAAACAGCAAGTACATACCAACCTGTCAAAAAACATCTGCTGCAACACAAAGATTTGCAAAAGCTGATCAACAGAATTATTACTAAGATCTTATTAACATTGGCAAAACAACATTTCTATAATGGTATATTCAGTAATTTAAACACTTTAGCAGAAACTTTGGAGAAGTAAAAACATCTGGCAAAAAATCTGAGGGATTATTTTGTAATCTGCCCTCTTCCTTCACCCACGCTTTGCTGCTGCCACTCAGATGTCAGAGAACTAAAAGCCCAAATATTGAAAGATGCACAGATGGGTTTGACCCAGAGAAACAGCTGTTCAGTGCCATCTTTGATACTTACTCATCTGAAGCTTTTTCCACCAAAATTTCAGGGCAACAGGCTAGCACTGTTCTCAGTGCTAACAGAACAGATAGCAGCTGTAAGAGACATGGGGTTTTTTTCTTAATATAAGAAATATGAGGCTTAAGTAACTATACAAGAGTGAGAGAGGTAAGTATGGAAATATCAAGGTTATCACTAGAGAACACAAAGCATTAATCCCAGGTTTGACCTGAATTTTCCTAGCAAATGTTGGATTAGCTCAGATACTTTGCATTAATCTTTTTTATCAGACATTTTAATTCTGTGATCTGAAAGTGCCTGGTTTTGCACAGCTTCCCTCCCAAGCCATTTTGATTCTTATTACATCAAATTAACATAAAATTATACAAATATATTGCCAAATAACTAATGGTCTTCCCTATTTATTTTACTTCTCATTGACTAAATTGGATTCTGCTTGTCTTCTGCAATGTTATATACAATATTATATTTATTTACAGCCAAGCTGCCTGAGGGAATACATTCTTGTTTTTCCTGGGACAATATACATGCACTCAGCAATACATGGCCCATTTAACTGAAAAAATGGTTACTATAAGTACACATTTTTAGGACTCTGCAGAAAACCTACAAATGTTTTCATCAGGTACTCACAATGAATAATTCAATATGTTCTGAATATTTTCCAAATATTTCCTTAGGACATAAGAAAACGTTTGTTCCTTTCTTGGAGAAGAACAAATTCTTCTCTGTACATTCATGAACAAATTATGAAAAATGTTCTTGCAGGATAAGGAGTGGACTTCAGCAATACTCAGCTCTGTTGTCAAAGATCTTCATTAAAGGATTGCAGTATGATCAGTTTATTATGAACCTTATATGCTTTATATTGATCATTAAACTGGAGTTTCATGGATAACTCCTTGGCATAGGAGTTGAGAGGGCAAAACTGAAAGTGAATGGGGAAAGAGAATGAATGAGATTAGATGATGCACTTCCAGAACAAGAAAGGAACTACACAGATACTGTTTAACAACAATATGATTACTGTTGTGATGGACTAAGAATATAGCATTTAGTTGCATTCACATTTCTTAAAAAAAAAAAGAGATAAATGATTAATTAGGATGATATATACTGTACTAGAAAATTGGGGTTTCTGGGACAGGATGTTATTTTTTGGCAGTTACACCTGCACAAAGAAATAGTAAGAAATCTGGTCTTCTTGAAGCAGAGAGAGGAAGTATTTGCAGATGTTCCTGAATTTTCAATACAAGTTTTAACAATCAGAGAAAAAAAACGTGACAGGAGCATCTAGTAGAGGGTATAAGAGACATAAGCAGTGCCAGCTTTCCCTGAGTTCTCTCTTCAATAACCTGTGGCCTTTCCCTGCAAGCACTGTTCTACCTCACCAAATGGTGTTATACCTCAGGAAGCCCTGATGGCAAAATAGTGGAAGTAGCAAGGTAAGTCGCTGCTGGTGGAATTAGGGGAGCAGAGGAACAACATCCTAACCAAACTCTCTCTCTTTTCACTGTGTTTCAGCCTGCTTCATGTTATCAACATTTGTTTTGCTATGGAGTAGAGGTGAGAGAGTGCTCTGCTGAATTATGGTGCCACTGCTTTACACCCAAAAAGATACATATATATTCATATTCTAAACAAACATTAAAGAGATTTCTGATTCCAATTTATTCAAATTACCACTGGTTTTCTACAATCCTGCAATAAATACACGATCTCCTCATAGCATACAGTAGGGTCAACTGGGATTCAAAAATACTGTACTGAAAAAAACATAAGCAGTATCAAAACCTAAGAATTTCTACTGTGTTAAGAAAAATCTCTCTCTTGCAGAAGTTGCTGCTAAGTTACTCATAGTAACATTGTTTTAAGCACCTTCATGAGTACTATCTAGATACCTTTCCAGCCCTGTAAGCTTGTCAGCTTCTCTAGCAGAATGCTGTGGGAGATGGTGCCAAAGGCTTTACTAAATTTTGGAGCAGTACATCAAATAAATTCACAGGGAAATCAAAACACAGGGGAAGGTGAAAACCACCTACTACCTGTGGTTGCAGTCAATAGGAGCAGCAGCTGTTACGGTGCCAAGCGAAGCCCTAGGTTTTTAGTGCTGCCCTCCCCTCTGGCAGGAGCTGGAACAGCCCTGTGGCAGCCTCCACCAGTGAGACCAGCAACTACCTACCCCACAGTCCATTGCTGACAGCAGCTGCCACACTTGGACGCTCACAACCACTACTTGAAAATAATTTTGGTGCTTATGTACAAGGGACAAGACTCTCAGAAAGTAGTCCTTACTATAGCATTTTTTATAGAGAGCTGAGGCAATGTCCTTTCCCATGTCCAAACCGCTGCTGATTTTGTCTCCATTTCTTGGAGATCTGTCTTGAGCATCAGGTCAGCTCTCTTGAGTATGAGTCACCAAGGAAAGGTATATAATAAATATTTGGTACAAAAAGCAGCAGGGATTTTCCCACTTGCCTAGGCCTGCAACATCTCACAGCAGGAACAGCCTAACATAGAAAACAAATTGCTTTTTTATTTTTTCTTTCTTAATTTACAACTTGCTTAGGTGAGTAACCTCAGGACATCCAAACCTCATTACTATAAGCAAACAGTTCATACATGGATCTGCCACACCAGTCCCTGAAACTGAAACCAAAGTTGCAAAGCAAATGAAAAACTACTTCCAGAAAGATTCCTAGTCTGAGAGAGGAATTGATGCTGTAGTTTTCATCCATGATGCAGCCTGGACAGTAGGTATCTAAACCTACTATCCTCATAATGGCCACACTATTTCCATTGAAGACAATGATCTGTTTGATCTAAGACTACTATGACCCTCTAGCCTGATGGACTTTCCATACACATTCATAAGTAAAATTTTTCTTTCTTAGAAACAGACTACCAGCTTAAAAACTACAAGACTGATAATGCCCTGGGTAACCTCTTCCAGCATATTAACTGTCCACAGGAGTGTTGCTCTCACACACCAAGCCGGGTAGACCAAGGCTCACAGCAAAAGAGGCACCACAACAAAAAGCAGAACCCAGAACTCCCCACCACAGTACCAGGCAGCAAGGTTCTGGATGCTATCTCCCATCATGTTCAGCTTTCAAATAAGCTTGGTCTTGCAAAGTCATAAACACATGAGTAATCTTGGCTAATACAAAAGCAGAGGAAATATTCACATGAATAGGGAATTGCAAGCTTAAGCCCATTATTTACCAGAGTACACAGCTGGTAACAAAACCAGTCATCTTTACATTCATAAGTAAGGCCCTTAGGCACTGGGCCTGCTGTTATTAATTTTTTTTTCTTTTTCATGGACTCAGTTTATTTCTTTGAATCACTTAGCTTTTGAGACTAATTAAATAATAAAAGTGTTCTCTTTGCAGAATTGCAGCATGTTGCCCTCACACAATGCAAAGAACCAGATGAGTATTTGTTTGGCTGCTAAAGGGTCTGTGGTTGTTCGTTGTCTTGCTCTCACTTAAAACACTGTTAACTTTAGGGCACAGTTTTTTCAGCCTGTTTGCCAAGAGCAGTGTTTTCAGACTGCAAGACCAGGTCGTTGAAATGCTGTTGACACAGAGCGAACTGCTCTCTTGCAGAAGTCTGTGGACAGCTCTAAGTGCTTGGCTCTTTTGAGAATCAAACCATTTACTTAATCTCCAAAGATATAGACCTGGGAGCTCTGTTTTTCTAAAATGCTGTCTTAATCAAATGAAAAGAGAGACAACTCCGTTGTTTTTAAAGGTATTTGTAAACGTTTATCCACTTGTTCTTCAAGCTCTACTTTTCCCAGTGCTAAAATACTTACCAGCGCATTGAGAAAAAAAAAACACAATGGTGTGATGCTGCCACTTGTATTGGAAGTACAAAAGAAATTGAATAGTTTCAAATCAGTATTTGGCATCTAACATTTGTTGACAAGAGCGTCATAAAAATTTTTACTCCTGAGGAAAGATGGAAGTACATCAGTGACAACATGATGTATGTGAAGTGGTTAGTGCACAGAAGAAAATATGAATAGATGTGCTACCTCTTGGGGTTTCTCATAACTTACGTTAACCACGTTTGTAAAAAGATAACAAAGAATTACTGCAACCTCATGAAATGATGCCACAGAAAGATATATTGCTTTTGTTCTAAGCATTAATCTATCTTAAAGAGGTATACGGCTTGAAATCTTTAATGGGTTTAACCTCATAAAGAAAAGATGAGACAGAAAAGTTAGCGGCCTTATCCTACTAGATGCACACAGCCTCTGTGATACCCCTGTGGTCACAGTAGAAGACTACAGGCAATCCAGAAACAGCTACTGTAAAGACCTGACCACCCAGCTTCCTTAAATTTATCACTTTCAACCTATAGATCTAGCAAAATGAAAATCAGAATATTCAGAAAAGTAAAAAAGTTGAAGGCCATGTTGCCAATAGCTCATCTACTGCAAGAGTCAGCTGCAGGCCCACCAACATAATTAAAGCAGCTCTTGACTCCCGGTGTGTAGCCTCAGTTGTAGCAGTATCAAAATACTAACAAACCAGTACACTTGATCTCACTAGAAATAATTAGTTAATTCTCTGGAATTAACTAAATTAACTTCTGATTGTGTGTTTAAATAATCCCCACAGGTACACATGTGTTTATATGTCTGTGTGTGCATAACTCCAGTTGCATTTCAAGTAGTTGCTCTTCAAAAACTGCATTTAATGTTTTTCTTTACCTGAAACCAGTATATTTCCTGAGAAGCTAGATGGTTTATTTGAGACCACAACTGCATGTCAGAGTTGCAGTTGGTGTCAAGACTTGCAGCCACAACCTGCAAGTTTTCTGAGAAATTCTCTGTCCACATGTTTGGACTGTGTCCCTTCTGGTTCTTCTGACCTTCCAGTCACTGCTGGACACAGCTGTAGTTTGAAGGATCAAGATCAGTGACAAAACTGCCATGTGATGTTAATGAGAATGAAATGTGGACTAGGCCCACAAACACTTCCAGTAATGAAAGGCTATGCACTGGGCCTAAGAAATGTTGGACAACACTCCTAAAACAGAAGAACCATAAATGGCACATAATCAGGGCTTAGACAAGAGTGTAAATACAAAGTAAATGACTGCCAGTGAATTTGATAGGATCACTGTTTCCCACATTTCACTCGTGTGTGTAACTGCCTGGATCTCCACTAGACATTTAGACAGGGGACAGATTAAATTTGAATTTGTTCACTTTGGGTACCCCTGATATCCGCATTTTATCATCACTATCTCATCGGTTTGCAGCTATACTCTACAAGAAAAACAATTGCTTCAATTTTACAGGTATCTATAAAGACTAAATATTTTCTGAAAAGTTAAGAGTATGTTACAAGCAGAGCTCTAATTACATCAGTACTGGTTTGTAATTAAGGTTCAATTCCCTCCTCCGTTCTCCCAGTTTTATTTTTTTTTTAATAAAGTTCTTATTTCACAAAGCATACTCAAGAAAAGAAATCTCCAATTCTCGTTTCTGGGCTCCAGTTCAGAAAACAAGAACATAGAGAGGATCCCTATCTCACCCTCTCTCTGCTTTCTTTGGGTGTATTCCCTCTATGGGATGACACATTAGGAATGAACATCTTTTAAAAAAAGAGGAAAAAAAAGAAGGGAAAAGATGTATTTTGTATTGTTCAATGTTTTCCCTATATTCTGCAGCCTAGTAGCTCTTCAAGTGTAATAAATTAGCCTGCAGCACTGATTTTTCCCCAGACACCTCTATTACTTTGAATTTGCATCCTTATCCTGTATATTATGTATGCTTGTGCGTCACTGTGCCTGAATTAGACTACAAGTTCCTTGCAACAGAAGACCTTATTCTGTTCACAGCACTACATTCGGTTTTGATGTTCAAATTATAAAGTAACATAGGAAACATAGTGGCCAGAAAAATCAACCAAAATATGCTTAATGCAAGATTGACTGCAGGTCTAACAGGTACTAGACAAAAATCGATAGGCATCTCGGCCTAAATGCTCACAGCTGAAGACTTACAAAAGTAGCCCCACAGACTTCAGATGATCATTTCTTTTCATAAATGTGCATCGTGGGAGCTCATCTACTGAGGGAGAACAGCTCTTCCTAAAATAACTCCCTGCATGGAAATGCTTATTCTGAAATCCCAGGCATTAACTCCTGTCGTCTCCTTTTTCTGGCTCATGCGAGGCTGGTGAGGTGGAAGGGGCTACATTCCACCTTGAGGCTAGGCTTTCAGAGGGGATAGGATCCCCCCATGTCTCTCACCCAGGGGTGTGTGGTGCAGAATGGATACCATTTTCAGCTCAGTGCAAGGCAGCAGGAAGAAAAAGTCCCAAGACTCTTCAGAACTACTTGCTGAAATCTTGGAGAAGCATAAGGAGGAGAAAGAAAACTGGTTTCTACTGAGCTCAGAGAAAAGACTCCAGAAAAAAGGAGTCCTGTCAACAGAGGCAAATAGAGGACAGTTCATATGAGCCATGCTCTGTTAATTGTTCTTCTTGCCCCATCTTGATCCTTACACTTCTGACAACACTAAGAATTGCTGCTTGAAGCCACTGGGATCAATAAGGGGGATGGTTCTCATTTTAAATCCATTAACCTGCAGGACTTATCAAGAAACAAGCACCAACAGCACAAAAGGATTTCTACAAGCACCGGATTACTTCAAGTAATGCAAGTTCTGACAATGTCACATGGAAAAATAGACCTAGTCCTTCAGAGAAATAAACTCATCACCTCAAAGGGTTAAAAAAAATGTCTCTCAAGTGTCACCATAGTATGGTGTTAACCAGATGTATCCTGAGGAAGCTTCGTTGTTCTCTATAGCATTAAGAGCAGCCCGTTGCCAAATGCAATGCAGGAGATGAAGAAATGATCTGATTTAGCACTTTCTGCTCCACTTTGTAATCGTTCATAGATATGCTTAATCTGCTGTGCTGACTCGATAATCTCAGGTTTTCCATCAGGACCTTGGTTTTTTGGAGGTAAGGAGATACTCTGTAATTTCACTCCTATATATCAAATTGGCATTACCTCAAGCAGTGCCTGGGATAACAGAGAAAGAGCAGAATTAGAGGAAGTAAACAATATTTTCTGTCTAGTCATCAGTTTTATTCTATTTGCACTGAACAGTACTCTGTGTATGGATTGTTTCCCAGTGGTGCTGACTCCTTTCCTCACTATCTGCTCTCCTGCGCGAACCCTGCTTTGTGATCTTGCAAGTCCTGCCTTCCCAGCACAGCTGTGGCTCTCCTGGATAGGATACAGCTGGATGCAGTCCTCTCATTTAGCAAAATGATATTTTGAGTTTATGCCTGTGTAAAATTTTGATGCATGCTGCAATTACTAATGCAGCAAGCATAAGTTTTATTATATGGAAGCGATTCTTTGCGCCTCACCATGCACAGCCAAGTCAGGAAGGGTATTAGGTGGGAGGATGTGTCCTCATCTCCCAGCAGTATATCAGACAGGCATGTTTCCTTTTCTCTCTCTCCACCTGCTCCTACAGTTTCCCTGCTTAGAGCTGAGCAGAGCATAGGGACAGGAGAAGGTGCTACGTCAGTTACCAGGAGATACACCAGTTGTTTCAATGACAGCAAACCTTTCAAAACGGAGAGCAGAGCTTAATCAGCAAAAAGCTAGTGACCTGGAAAGTCAGGTAATTTAGTGCTTGGCTGCAAGATGAAAACTTAATTGAAGCTTTATCAGGTGCTTGCAGAACTTACTCCCAGAGCTTACAAACAGGCCCAAGTACCCCACAAAGCAAAAGGGATTGTTATTATCTCACACCATCCAAACCAATTGCTTTACATTTCTGAGCAGCCAAACAATCCAGATGGAAATAGATGGGGCTTCCTCACACTTTACTGCTGCCTCCTTCCTGTTGGCAATTTCCAGCGATGTCAAAGCTGTCACAAATTAAGCACTGCAGTATAAGCACCAATGCTCAAGTTCATTGGCTCTAATCTAGAGACATGTCTTTGTCCAGGCAGTTCTTGGTTTAGACCACACGGGTACTAAAAAAATCACCAGAGAAGGGTTAAAACCACCAGTCCTTTTCTTACCCACCAGGAAGGTGACCTCCAGGCTAGGCCAGGCTACAATGCACAACTAAAAATAAAAAAATAAATTAAAAAAAGTCCAGAAACCAGTTGACAGATGCCCACAAATGCTAACTACTATGTTAGATCTACTCACTTGTGTAAACAGGCTTAGAAAACCAATTAATACACGGTGGATGTTTTCATAGGTACTACCCTAATGACTCTAACCACCTTTTCCTCCAGGGCAATCCAATAAAACCTCCAAACCAGGAAAAGTAACCAAGGAGGATAAAAATTCCTGGAGCTTCACAACAGTATTTTGCCCCAACTGAATGTGAATAAAAAGATTTAAAGCATAACTGAGTCAATTTTGCTTTATTTCACTGCCCAAAACTCCTTTTCCTTGCTTTCCTGTCAAGGTTTGACAGAAGAGGAACCCAGGGGAGCAGTCTTGTTTCAAAATTTTGCCAGTCTTTCCTTGCTGATCAGCAAGGCTTCAGAAATCTGAATGTGATAATCACCAACTCCTATCCAAAACTGGAACATAAGCTTATCACATGTGTTATACTCAACTAGAGGCTGGAAATGTGCTCCTTTGTTTTGCTAACCCTTTTAAACACATAAAGAGAAGTCAGATAGCAGGTAACTGCACCACGTTCCAAGTGATTTTATTTTTTTGTGTGTGCCCATTGATAAGAGCTGTGATGTTAATTTTTTAATTTACTTTGGGAATGAATAAGAAATGGTTTGGATCAGCCCCTAGGGCAGCAGCACTCCCCTGTGGAACAAACATGTCACCAGTGCTGCCAATGAACCAAAACGCCAGGCTTCGCAATGGTTTTGACCAAACTAAGCATAAATCCACAGTGTCAATTCTTTCCCTGAGAACAAACTGCGCCATCTGAAAAGTACAAATAGGACTTACCTTGGTCCTAGCTGCCAAACAGAGATCAGCAGCAATGGAGGGGAACACTCAGCAGGCAGGAAGGTAGCCAGCACTATGCCCTGCACAGGCTGGGCAGGGGCAATGGATTACAGCAGAAGGCAGAAATCCTTGCCTGCAGTTTGCTCGTGCTGATGAAGCAGAGGCTTCTGCTAAGTCAGGTATCAGGATGGGGCAGCATAAGATCTGAGAACTGTTGTTCCTACTGTTTTCACCCTTCTTCCAAGCAAAGAATGGGACTTGAGAAAATCTGGAACAATACTTTAAATATTTCTTCTTATGAAGACGGGAACCTGTTCACACTTTAGCAATAGGCTTCAGCTCTAAAAGATGTTTTGCTTGCTCATGCCCTGGATATATTTTTCAGAATAGAACAGTGCGATAAAGACAGAGCCTTCAGTATCCTCCTTAGTAAGACTAATGTAGTGATGGAGATCTTTGCAATGATATGGCCATAAACAGCACCTGACTTTGTATGAATTTGTCATAACAGCTCAGACACTAAGTTTAAAGTCAAAGCAAAACCTCATTTTCCTAGAGGTTCATTAGTTTTAAGACATTATGGAAATCTTATGGACTTTCATCATGGTTCTCTCAATATGTAGTTTTGTAGCAACGGATGAGACACTCCAGCTCTTCTGAAGCTTTTGCTGTTTTTGCAAAATACACAGCCAATTTAGTTTACTGTACTGGATTAGAGATAAACCCACTGATCTGAAGAAATGACCTTCAATTTCTTTTTATCAGAAGCTCAGTAAGTTCTCAGATGCCTTTATTTTGACAGCACAGCAGTGCATTTCCCTAACTCACTTGCAAACATAAGTAAAAATCCACTGAAAGTGAGGTGTTACACTCCAGTTTGAACTCAAGGATTGTACTCGGCACAGTGTGCAGTGCTGAATCTGCACACTGCATATTGCTTCATCACCAATGACCTCCTTCCAACTCTCATTCCCATACCCCACTGCAGATGCTAAATTCTGATCTGGTAAAGTTATAGGTAACCATGTCTGTAGTGATGCAAATTAAGAAAACTTGTGCTCTTTCCTCCTCAAATTAGTACAAAAAGGTACATTTCAGTAGAAATTCTCAACTTCAAATGGATACATTTATCGTCTGTTTCTAAACATTGTCTAATCCATCTTTCAAACCTCTCCCACAAGACAAATTTTATTTCACACACAAGAATGAAGAGAAGATATGAAGGGCTATCAATATTTCAGTCGTCAGTGCAGCATTCTTGATGGATCCTCACAAGATGAATAGGAAAAGCTGTGCCTTGCTTGTATGTGCTACTCATTCTTATACGGATCTGGTGCAGTTACAGTAATGGCTTGTCTAATCAGCAAAATAGTAGGCAAGGCCCAAGTGATTTGATCAAAACCCAAACTGCAAAATATTGTCACAACCATAAAGGAGATTCCTATCCTTCTGATATATTATGCTGGGATCAGTCCACCACTTCATTTTCTGTTTCTCTCTAGATTAAATATTTAAAAGAGCAGTTAAATAATTAAGAAAAACCACAGTGATTCACTGCAGTTCAAAACACTGATCTCATCGTAATGGGAAATTGATCTAAAGAAAACTACCAAAAATGCATTTGGTTGAAATTACTTTCTTTCTATTAAAGTAGCCCAAGGAAGCCCATACTTAAAAATTCAGGATCTTCCCATGTCTGCAGAAATTCTAAGATGGTTTTGTCACCATCCTGTTACTGACACCGTTTCATGCTGTTTGATATAACTGTGGTATTAATGAAGAAATTTCATCTGAGTTGATCATGAAGTCTACAGACACACAGCAATGTACACCATCTCTATGTTCATTGTCTGTGGCTAGTAGAACCCAAATAAATTATCTCCACATTACACAATCAGCTGCCCAAAGTGGACAGACCTCTGCCAAGCCAGTGCCTTTCTCCCCGAGTCTGGAGACTACCTGTGCAGTGTCCCTGCTACATCTCTTGGTTCAGTTTTGAAGAGCAGGGTAAGGATTCTGGGCAGTTTGCATTGCAGCTATTCAGAACTAAACACACATTACAAACTATTGAAACTGTTCATTTCTTGCTACACTTAGGGATGAATTCCTGAACAAGAGATTACTTACCATACCTATAGCTGGGTCCCACTGATGGGCCTCCTTTAAAATATTACATGTCTAGACACATCGCACACAGAGTTTCATTAACCATCTCAAAAACTCTTTCACCACTACTTATATTCCTTGCCTAAATGTCAATATTTTGTTTTCTTTTTCATTGAAATGTTGCAAACCAGCATCATATCCATGGGAATTTTATTTCAACATCATTATCTTGAACTATTTCTTATAGCTGAAAAAAAGCAATTTTTGTGAGATAAGCTCTGTGAAATGGCAGAGAACACACACAAGGCCAGGCTGGATGTGGCCTTGCACAACTTAGTCTAGTGGAAAGTGTCCCTGCCCATGGCAGAAGCATTGAAACTAGGTGATCTTTAAGGTCCCTTCCAACCCAAACCATTCTATGATACTATAACCTAGATTTTTAAGAGCATTCACTTTGACAATTTGTAAGACCTTCTGTCTTAAAACTAGCACTCATATTTTTTATTTTTTATGCTATCTTGTTATGATTGTGATAAGGTCATGGTGCGAGAACTCTGGTATTTCGAAAAACTACACAATTCTCTTCCACTTTTCCCCCTTTTTTCAGTTTATTTACTGAATAAGCAGAGATATAAAAAATGTATAACTTCTCTCCAGATACTCTGAGTTGTTTATGGAAAGAAAATGTCTTTTATTAATGCTGTTTATCCCAATTTTTTAGTGTCAGGTTTGCCCCTACATATTTGTTCTCACAACTGACAGTATAAAAATGAAAACACTAAATAAAGTTAGAGATAGAATCCAAACCTTGTTTTGGATAATGTTGAAAAATGACCATGGGGGAAAATAAATAAATAAATAAATAAAAAGAGCTTAGCCTCCTCATGATACTACTTACATTCTCTGTTCAAATTACTTCTGTGCAAGTTGAATGCTGGTTTACAAAGGACCAAATCATCATTGAGCCTGCCCAGTTTGAATGGTGCTTTTGCTCATGCTAAGGTAGCTTCACCTGTGGGTTGTCAACAAATGTCAGGACTGTCTCACCTAAGCATGATAGGGGCTAATAGCTCTAGAGATGGACACCTTTCTGCTCAGTTTCATTTCATAATAGAAGCAGCCCTTTCACTTGTTTTCAGTTTCCTAAACTATATAATACTCAACATCTCCTCAGGGACTTCACTGTTACAAACCAGGCAGTTCCTGGCTGCTCACAGATTTAACCATGGCAAGAAACACTCCCCACTTCAATCCTGAATTATGCATTGCCCCATGTTAATATCCTGGAAATCATAACACAACTACAGGAATTTTTTCCATGGAATCAGCTAGCTAGAAAAAAGAAGCCTTTTCTGTCTGCAAATGAAAGTCTTGCATTAAAAATTAATTGTCAAATTAAACTGTTTATTAATTCAGGGCTCTTTCTATCCAATGATCCTGAACTAACATTATTATTAAAGTAAACCAACATTTATTTCTTATTTCATTTGATCATTCCATAAAGTTTAAGCAAGGCATTGTTAATTTCTAGCAATTTAGCCTTTAAACTCAATACAGAATTTAAAGCCCATAAAATCCACGGGTCTTCTGTGATTATAACATGAAGATGTAGACCATTTATTTGACTGTAATGACCTAATTATTCCTCTGTGTTGACTGGAATATGTTTCTGAAAGAGAAAAATGTACCTCAAGGAAAAGTTAGAGCTTCATAGCAGTGAATGATGCAAGTTTCAGTAAACTATAGACATTCCTCATTCACACTTCTGCAATTTTTCTGTGCAAATGCTGTATCTAAAATATACTTGCTATTCTAGTTCATTGTTCTCTACCTTCAATTCCCCTTTAATCCAAAACACATTTCTTCCTACAGACGCCCCCAGCCTTCCCCCTTTTTTTTTTTTTTAACCCTGAGGAATAGAAAAGNATTTCTCTGCCAAAACTTTGAAGTTACCCAAAACAGCCTAAAAAAATTTAGGAGCTTAGAAAGCTGCACAGGGCACAAAAAACTTATTTGATTCCCAACAGCATTTAGGACCTTACAATCTCAGCTGCTAGACACCACATGCTTTTAAAGAACAAAAAACTCTTGTCTCAAATGTCTTTGTACAAAGGAGACAAATTAAGCAAAAGAGTGAAACTAGGATGCACTTAACGTGACAAGCAGGAATTGGAACAAACCTAATTTGTTCTCACTCATTCCTGTTAATTGTATGGACCATTTACTAAAACTTTTGAAATAAGATGTGCTTTATAAAACCTGGTAACAATCCATTAAGGAAAATGTTACTATAATAAAAAAAAAATTACACCGAATCAGTCTGTGAATTTTAAACTATTTTTGTAAATTTATTCTAAACTCAACCAGGCAGGTATCACTGCAGGCTGTGTCCAACCACAGGGATGCTGTTGACTACAGATGAACAGCAGATTCTTTATGAGTCAGGCAATATTTCTGGTGCAAGAGC
>VYZX01009677.1:0-39300 GCA_013401335.1 Brachypteracias leptosomus | reverse complement strand
ATTTACTAAAACTTTTGAAATAAGATGTGCTTTATAAAACCTGGTAACAATCCATTAAGGAAAATGTTACTATAATAAAAAAAAAATTACACCGAATCAGTCTGTGAATTTTAAACTATTTTTGTAAATTTATTCTAAACTCAACCAGGCAGGTATCACTGCAGGCTGTGTCCAACCACAGGGATGCTGTTGACTACAGATGAACAGCAGATTCTTTATGAGTCAGGCAATATTTCTGGTGCAAGAGCAGGACAAAAATGGAAAGCATGCATTTTTACTTATATTTTATTTCCCTATAAACTGCAATACTAGATTCTATTTCAGTCTTTCAAAGATTTTCAATTACATCAATTCCTACTGATGTTCTTATAAGAGATCAGAAGATCTGCAATGTCCCTTGCGTGACTCCATTTATTGAAAGCACCTGCTTCTGAATTACTTATTGCACTTGCAGTCTGAGCTTGCTCAGCAAAACAGCAATACTAAGCCTAGAAGGATTAACATTGCACTGAAGTGCTCAGCATCTGACAGTTAACAGGGTATAATATTAGTGGTGTGAAAGACTTTTCACATGAATAGCAAGGAAAAACTTTGTCAAACCACGAAATTCGACACAGAAGTGACCCTTTGCATAAGTAGTGAAGGTTGCAAGCCTGACTTTTCCTAGATCAACTAAGTGCCTGTTTATGCTGAAAGGAAATGGTCTTTGTGGGAAAGTGAACATTTTGTATATCCTTCAGTGGAAATCAATAAGTCTTTAATTTCCTTGACACAAAATTAGATACTTACTGCCTTAAAACTGCCAAGCAGAGTAACTAAACCTACCATCTTGCTCTCCATGCTTCTATTTATGCAAATGGATGCCTCCACCTTCTGAGGGTTGGTATGTTTTGCGCACAATCATAAATGTGATTACAAGTAGAAACATTTAAATGATACATTCAAGTTATCCTTTTAAGTGATAAATTATGATTGGAGGAACATGCTTAGTACTGTTTGCTGAGCTCTGCAACTCTTTGTCTTTGGCTTCAGAGTATATCAAGCCCATGATATATCCATTGATATATCTCAATCTAGAAAGAAGCTATTGAAATAAATTATTTTAAAAGCATGTTAAATTTAACATATGGTTTTCCTTCAGCTGAAGTCAGAATAAGGTGTATAATGAAGCCCAATAGGCAGACAGGGTCAAGCCCTTTCCCAGGATTATGTATTAAATGCAACACTCATTCTTGCCCTGGGACAGCAAAGTGCAGGTGACAAATCCCAACAAAGCCACAGGTGCTGTAGAACACCATGCTGAGACATCTTCCTGACAACACCACTCCAGCAGCATTCAGCAATCAATGCGTATTCAAAATCTGTATTCCTATAACCTTGGTTCACCGGCCAGACCCTCTGGCAGAGCTTCTGAAACAAGGCAGTGCCTGTGCTATTTTCAAGGGCACACGAATAAAGTATTAGATGCTTTATTCATGGCACTTAAAACAGGACAGGAGAAGATTTTTTGGTTTTTTGGACTTGATTGATTGCAATTATACTATTTACATTATGTTGTTTACTAAAAACTATGTTATGAGATGGAATTAAAACATTTTCACAATTTAATTGGATTTACTTATAACACTGAAAGCATAAAGGCAGAATTTGTGCTCACATACTAGCTATTCAACACTGATTTTTCTTTTTAAAAAGCAGCTTTAGAGCATTAACCACANTGATTTTTCTTTTTAAAAAGCAGCTTTAGAGTATTAACCACATCAGTGAATATGCTATAAAAACACTAGCCATGCACACACAAACAGAGGTATCTCGCAATTTAATATGCCATTTCTAACTTGGGACATTTGCTTTGACAAATTTAAAAGCAACTCTGCTTGAAATTTAGAGGGAAAACATTAAATATTTCAGGCTATTTTAGAACACCTTAGCCACAGAAAGACGCTAGTCAATTTTGAAGATGTATGCTGTCAATGTCTACACATCTGTATTTAGAGGAATAAACATTATTGTTAAAAAAAATGTGAGATTACTAAAGTAATAGGGTGTCTAATGTTGGGTTTTTTTTCCTCTCAACAACAGATATGGCAATTTTGTTTTTCCTGCATTTGCCTCTCTTATAGCTCAAGGGAGTCACTGTGATGGTAAAAGAGCAGAGGCCCTCTCTATTGGGATCCCACGGCTAGCAGACACACCACATAGCTAAGAAAGAAGAATTAACCTAACGGTGAGGTAGAAAGGTCTCTGGCAGTACAGGACACTTTTTTCCATTAAACTATCTTCAATAGACTATTAGGGAACCCTGTAGCAAAAGGTGCAATCCTCCCTTCTGACTCGTCCACCAGCCATGGAATGACAACCACAGCTACCAGGCTGACTCCACACTATCCTTAAGCCCAGTAAGAAGAAAACTGAAGCTCTTAAATATCTGTCCCACATATATAGCCAACATTTTTCTTCATATCAGAGGATGAAATTTCTGGATTTTACACTGTCTTTTAAAATATTTAGGTGTTGACATATAAAGCAACTATTTCATAAGACTGTCGAGTTTGCAGTATCAAGCCATCAGACCTAAAGAAATGCCAGGATTGCAGCTGCATCTGTGAAATACGCTCAGCACTTTTGCACTTATGCAATATGATATGGGTTTTAATTCCAGACCACACAGAATTTTTATCCTCAGTGTGTGCTTAGGACGAACACTTCTGCGATAAACATCAGCACTGCACAGCTGAGGGAAGCTGGACAGAAACACAGTTTGAAATGGCATGAAGAGAAATGTTTGTCTCA
This sequence comes from Brachypteracias leptosomus, assembly GCA_013401335.1. Classification (NCBI taxonomy): domain Eukaryota; kingdom Metazoa; phylum Chordata; class Aves; order Coraciiformes; family Brachypteraciidae; genus Brachypteracias; species Brachypteracias leptosomus. Next base: position 36,507 of record VYZX01009677.1, on the reverse strand, counting down.
GGATTAAAGAATTTGAATTTTAATTTGAGGTGCTGGATTGCATACCCACCTCTGCCTTCAGTGCTGCTAAGGAAGTGACTTCAGTGAGCATATGACACTGTCCAAGCACTCAGCTTATAACTCTTGATTAATCAAAGTTATGGCATTCACAGCTGCAGTCAACATCAATTCAAGCTTTATTCTGACTACATGAAATGCTATAATGTGCTAAAGGCATAGAAAAAAATAATGCCTTTGGCATTTCACATTCAGCACCCTAAGCTAATGAGCATTTCTCTCTTCAGGACAAGCCTCAGTTCCTTATCTATAAAATAATAAGAACAGACAATATAAGCAAGGGACATAATATAATCTCAACTCATAGTTTCCATAGAGAATAAGTATTTGCCATTTGGACATTAGCATAAGTTGTGGTGATTACCATAAAAATACAAATATCAATAAATATTTGTTTGTTTTTTATTTGGAGCATGGTTTGAATCATATACACCAACTATGAGACAGAACAAAATACTTCACAAGGAAAATGAAAAGAAACAAAGATAACTCAATGAAAAACACATGACTGAAGTCTCCAGGATAATGCATAAATGTAACCAACCAAAATTCTGGCATTTAATAGTTCTTAAATGCTGAAATCTGCACCCTCCCATGCTTTTTGTATAATAAAACTTCTTTACATTGTGCAGTGCTAGTACCTAAGAATGCAATGATCTACTCACAAAGCCATACCCAAGGTATAAAAAACTATTAGCTGGCTTACAGATGTTTCTAAAAATGCAGTTCGAAAGATGTAAGTGCTAACAGTGTGGCACCAGAAGATGTTTTTCCCCTGGAGTCTACAAAGCAAAGAGGACATATGTTTGACAACAGTGAAGGAGAAACATCACATGAATTGCAAGTTACTTAGCCAGGAGTGTACTACTATCAGAGCATACTGAAATCTAAACAGATGTCATAATATACCCTGGAAAGCAAACAACTGGGAATTTTTAGACAGGCAATGACAAGAAGCAATGATATCGAAGTTATTCAGCAAATATCCTGAATATTACTCCACATTCTGTAACAATATGATAATTTTTTCTTTGTAAAATTTCAATTTTCTATTTAGAACCTAGAAGATTCTAAGTTTTCTTATTTATTTATTATCTATTAGTATTAGAATTCCCTTTTCCCCTATACTGTCCCTTTGGAAAAACAGGCTAGCCTGGCACAAGCAGGGTACTGGCATAGGTTTCAAGAGTCCTAGGTTGAACTAAGACATACATTGCTCTTGAGTGAGACACTTAAATCTTTGACAGTGAACAAGTTTCTGTGCAGTGATTGTCATGATATCACATGATAGCTGACAGCACATAGCAATTCCCAAATGTACAAAGTTTTTTTCATCACAACCTGATCTTGAAGCAAAATGTCAAAAAATCAGTGAAACTGTGCCACATCCATCTTCCTGCTTCTCACTCTTCTCCCTCTTGGGACTGAAATGAGGCACGTATCCCTAACCTATCTCTCTTTTCCCGACTATTTCCCTTCTCAACTCATAAGCAGAGGTGATACTATTCAGCAACAAATCTCGCACAAGAAGCATCATGACAAGCACAGGTCTATCATCCATCTTCACTGTAATATGTATTAAAATTCAATTAGAAAAATTTTACCTTAAGTTCAAGAAACAAGATTATTGTACTGAAATCTGACACTGCATTTCTGCTATGATACATCTCTGCGTTGTAATGTCACCTTTAACACCCTCGTTGCATTGTTTCACAAACAATTAATAGAAAATTGCTGTTGCAAAGAACAATAAACTGCACAACAAGCACCGTTGAGGTACCATCACTCAGTGGTGTGAGTTCATTTTTTTCATGACTCAGAACATCAGGGAAACAACAAACCCCAATACATAAGTGGGACACCTGGACATAGAAATAGCCTTGAGGAGCAGGTAAAGAACAGAAGGAGCAGAAAGAGAAATGCCAGAGGAGGAATGGAACAGAGCTTGGAAGGTAGTCAAAGGACAAGAGGTCCAGCACGCAGTGGAAGCACAGAATGGACAACTAGAAGGAGTAAGGTTGGAGACAGAAGTTGGAAAAGTAGAGGCAGAAGTAAAACTGCCGAGAAGAGTTATCTGAATGCTGATCTGATTGAGCTTTAAGGAAAGCAATTAGATAAGTTAGGCCTAAAAGTTTGTCATAAATAAATTAGATTGTGGTATGCCAACAAATACATCTCTGTATTAACCAAAAAATGACTGAGTCATGTTGCTTTTTAGGTAAATGGGAAAATAAATTTATATTTTTCTTACCCAAAAATGTCTAGATTGTTTGCAAACTATTTCTGGTGACAATAGTGCAATGATTAATTGCAGTAACAACTTTACTGTGGGAAATTGAGTACTGATGTGAGCTTCAAAAAAGTTGTTTATATAGCCTGAATTTTACCATAACATATTAATCAGAATGGTTCAGAGTCTATTATTATTAGAAACTAAAACTTCATGAAGCATGCTGAAGCAGAAGGTTATCCAATCTTTTGCCAAGGCATTTCTGAAATCCACATCATACAAATTCTACATTATCAAGGCAAATAAGGAAATTCTATCTTTGGCTCAACAGCAATTTCCATGCGACCAGTTAGAACTTATACTTAAGTTGACCTCATGGTCAACAGAAAGATGCAGAGAAAGAAAACCAGGACAATTATTATCAACAGCCAGTCTCGTGCAAAACAAAAATAAGTCTATGGGTAAAAACTTGACTGCCCTAGATTTAATTTAAATGGGATCAGGAATTTCCCACCATCTATTTCTGGAAGAGTTCGTTACCTAAATGACATAGGTTAGAAAATCAAACACTACAGGTGTTTCTATGGGAACAAAGGACGATAAATTAGAAGTACTCTTTTCCCTCTCCTGAGGGCAGAGCAGCCTCCAACTTAATTAATTTTCCCTTTCTCATCTAAACTAAAGAATTTTTATGGCAATAACCTCAAAAACATTAAGCATAAAACAAAGCAGTGTTGTCTGTATGAAACCACAGAGAGCTTGAGACAACTATGACCAGTACACTTGCCTAATTCTTCTTTGTTATGGTTCTTTGACATCAGATTCTACAAATACAGAATAGTCTATTTTCCTAGCAGATTCAGGAAGAGATTATTCATGCTAACAAGACTGACATATTACTTGGCTCTTAGGTTCCAGCCCTTTTGTCCTGTTAAACCTGCTTATCGTTGCCTCCTATTCTCCATTTTTTCTACACAAGCTTCACAATATATTGGGATTGCAGCCCAAGCTCTTCATTTAGAAAAGACAATATTTGCTGTTCCTCAGGCAGTGAATCAGAGCAGGTCTCTGCCCAGACTTAGCTCAGTATAGGGTGGCAACTAGTATGGTAAAAAACAACCCAACAACAAAAGAAACAGTAAGAGGACAACGAGTATGAAAAAAAAAACCCCAACCAACCAACCATCCTAACACAGATATAATCTCTACATAGATATAATCTCTACAAAGAACAACTAATGAAATAAAACCAAAACTAAGAAAAACATGAAGGCAAATCAATATGTGAAAAGGCAAAAAAGTATGTGTCAAGGGAAGACAGTGAGAGAGACAGTGACACAAACAAGATTCAAAATGAGCCTGGGGAATAGATCAACAACATGGAGAGAGGTTGCATGTATGCCAGGATATATGGAGACATACCAATGGACTTCACAAAGCTGTGGGTTTCAGTTGGCATTTTATAGGAAGTGGTTCTTCAAGAAGCACCAAGCTCATTTAGAAAAAGTCTCCAGGAGTCTACTACAGCATGTTCAAAGTATTATGCTTAATTTTAATGAAAAACAGTTTTGTCAAATAAAATTATCTGAAATGGGAACATATCTCCTGGTGATCTAACACAGCTAATCACCAGGCTAGTTTTTCCCTACAGCAAACCAGCTCAGTGGAGATTCAGTTTTGCTCTTCTCAAGTGATTTTGTTAATTAACTGCCTCCTACAAAAACAAAGGGAGGCACAATCATTTTTTCTCTATTTGAAGGCTCAAAGCACCATATAAAATAAGGAATTAATGTCAGTACTGCAGGGGGCTACAAACAAGAATAAATGGATGAAGTTAAAAAAGCTGTCCTGAAACAGGCATCTATGTCAGTCACCCCCCAGCAGAAGTGATATAAACCCCCCAGTTAACTTACAGATACAGAAGCTTACTCTTCCTAGCTTATTATCAAACAGCAATAGGCTCCTAAAAGGAGATTGGAGACACCGATATTAGACACAGTTCAAACCATGCTCTAGAAGTGCTAACTTGTGCTATTCTACCTCTGTATAGACTTGAGGAGCCCACCTCCTACAATTGTCAATACCTTTATAATCCTGGGATCTTGGAGTATGTTTACAGCCAGCATAACACGGCTCTAATCCTGGCTGGTGTCATCTGAATATTGATTGTTTCAAAATGGTTGTTTTCATGGTCCAGACTGCTGCCTAGGTGTTCTGGTGACTCTAATCTCATGCGGATGACCTGATAGCTCAGATCTGACAATGAACAACCATTACAAAGAGTTAACAGCAATACTGAACTGATTCCAGGGAGTGCATTCAGAATCATTCATTTGGATTATCTTTAAAAAAATATTTATCTATGGGCAGCATGAATTTTTGAGTAACCAAGTTGAGCAAAACTTTGGACAGTCAGATTGTAAATGCCAAGTCTGGAAATCTCTGAATTCATGTTCAAACTTCACCATCTGGTGGGGACCAGTCTTCTCTCAGTGCCAAAGTTGGAAGCACGTTTAGAGATGTGCTTGCTGGAGCTCCTCCTGAGGTGGTAAAGGGAAGTTATTTTGAGAGATGGGCCTTGCATCATTCAACAATGCCTGAAAGCTAATCCTTCCCCACAGATACAGAGAAAGCTTGCAGCACAGAAACATCCTGCCCAATACTTCCCAAAAGCACCAAACTTCTGGCAGGTCACATGGCACAGCGTTCACACACAGGAATTCCAGACACCTATGAACTGCAAAAGTAGCAACTGCACTGAAGACAGCTGTTAAGGTCCCCAAACACAGAGACAGATTCGTAATGTCTGCAACATTAAAGCTATAAAGTCCTTGAAACCATCCTGGACAAAACCTGCAGACTAACTGAGAGAGCATGTCCAGGAAAACCACAGAAGATAGCACTATGAATAACAGAGAAACTAGAAATTGGAGACAACTTCTGATTGTCTATGTGTGCTCATGCTTGGGTTCAGTATGTATGAAGAAACAGACAGGTAAACCCACAATTAATATAACGTGTAATATATACATTGAATATATATACTATAACTTACAAATACATGTGCTTTGTAAAAATATGATGCAGTACATTACCTGTGAAAACATTTGCAAACAATTCTCAGAAGGAGCTTTGGAAAAATCACTAGCCAGAGCACCACCTGGTACTGATGACTTCAGCTCTGCATCATGCATATGCCAATATCACTTTCTAGTCTGGGGCAGAGAAGGATGTTGGGGTATGGCTAATCCACCACCTGAATTCTTCAGTCAGTGATAATCAATAGCTGCTTGCACATATTTCGTTGGAAAGGATATGAGCAGATAGACAGCATAAAACTACTGAAGCAGTATGGAAAAATGAGTGAGCTTTCTGCAAAAACAGACCTGTTTATATTCACAATATAAATGTATACAGTTGAATATTTGTGGAGTAGAAAGCTTTAAAGAACTTGCTTCTACAGACAAGTCGAGTGAAAAATGCATACTAAACCTACACAGGAAAAAAAAAAAGAATAATGCAGTGACTTCATCAAACCACTGGGTGCTTTTGGCTGGCTAAGGAAACAGAGCTTTTTTTTTTTTTTCCCCCTGCAGTTGTTTTCTATGCAGTCTTCAGCCACCCTGCAAAGGAATTAACATGACACCATGCTGTGAAACAAGGAAGTACTACGCATGCAGTCCCCTATCAGAACATTTACAGGATTCCTAAGAAATGAAAAGCACATCTACCTACTTGAATTTCATGTTATTTGGGGCATTTCACTCTTCTCTCTTCCTCTTGAGGCTTTTATAGAGGATTGCATCTCTATTTTTTAAGCCCTAGGCCTGCAACAGGATGTGCTGACAAGGATTTTAGGTGCACAGACTTCAGTTGCAGTACACAGACATCAGGTTCCAAATGTAAACATCTCACTGCAAGCTCATGCAGTTTAAACTAGAGAAAATACTTCAGGATTATTGGTTTTCCTCCTTTCTTTTTTCCTTTAGGTTATTTAGAAAGCATATTACAATATGCACATTGGCTTTTAAACTTTTATTGAAAAAGATAGGTGTGGTTATGCACTTAGGTTAAAAATTATCTTTTGCAAGATAGTCTTACTTAGATATGAGTTATTTTTTGAGTGAAAACAGCCCTTTTGATTAAATGTGAGGTAAAGCTGTAGATTATTTTAAAGCACAGGAATATGTGATTTTTTAATAATCATTTCAAAAATAAAAACATGCTATACCATACTTAACTGTGTGATCTCCAGAATTATTTAGATTGTGCATGTATTTTGCAAATCGCCTTGTTTAAGTTTGCAATAATTTTAAATGGAACAAAATGGTACAGTAAACAGCCCCATGTGCAGATGCTCACACACAGCTATTGTAACATTTGATCAAGAAAAGCCAAAACCTGGACTCCCCTAGGTAATGCCACACAACCTGCAGGCACCTAGGACGGCTCCCAGTGCATGTTAGCAAGACCTCTGCTGGTCTCCTTTCACAGCAAAAAGTTTCTTTGCTGCTGTCATTGTGTCAGCACTTACTGAAACTGGAAGGAAACAAACTTGGGCACCTTTGTTACCGATTTTAAAAAGTTAAGTAACATTGCCAAAGCCTTTCTGTAACAGTGGGGAGGACTGCTCTAGAGGTCAATGTTTCTAAACAGTTCATTGAGCTGCACAGGTGCCAAGCTGGACCTGCTCCCTACCAGGGGGCAGGAGGGAGGCAGGTTTGCAGCGTGCCCTCATGTCAGTGAGAAGGGAAACAGGTCTCAGGATCAGCTGCACCAGCAGGTACAACATGATGCCAGAACACATGGTCTGATGAGGGAGATGACTTAGACCACTAACATCTGGGCTATGTGCTGGGCACTATGACTTTTTTGTGAAGGCAATGCAGCAGGTACCTCACTGCACCATGAAGTCCTCTACCTGCAGATCTGTGTAAGCCTCCTCCTCCCCCAAGTACATCTTGCAATTGCCTAACCTGGGCTCCCTGCCCCTACAACACACATACACACTATCAATACAACCAGATATTATGCCCAAGTACAGAAAAGAAATGAAGGGTATTTAAAATATCAGCAGTGTTTTCAAGTTTTTACTCATTTGAGAGGGGGAAGGAGGTACACAAACTCTGTCAAACTAAACAGCTCATGTGAAACAAACCCCTCTGAGCTACAGGATAAATCAGGAACAAAATTATTTTATTAAGCTACAATGTAAGCCACATTAAACAAAGAAAACAATTTCCAGACATCACCATATCTCTTGCTTAAACCCAGAAAAGGCAATGCAGAGACAGAATAAAAGCTTTATTCTTATCCTACCTCAGTAAGACACATGTATAAGAACACATCACCTCTTTGCCTCACTTTGAAGGCAGACCAGCCTGTGATGAGTTTGAGCCAGCTTTATATCTATGTCTTCAGCAGACCTTGGAAGATTTGGTAAAGTCTTTATTATTCCTGCAATGTGTAAGTGCTATGCATAGTCAATTCACATAATGGATTCACAAGATGAGACACGTTTCAGTTGGAAGAAGTATTTTTGTAGTTGTCTCATACCAGAAGCAAAGAAATATATCTATCTATCTCAAATCATGTAACTGCACTTACTTTAAATCTCATGCAACAAACTAGAAAGAAAAAAAGCATGGCTAAGGGCACAGTTTACTGTGGACTAAATAATTACCTTTCCTATTTACAAAATCAGAGCTATTAAAATAGCTTGGAGCATGAATTATGCAAGCACAGATTTCCAAACATTTAATTGCATTTCTTTTCTACTGCAGAGTTGTAAAAGCATTTCAGAAGGCTAAGAATTTGCAGCTGTACAGATCAGAGAGGGGTGGGAGTTATTAGGTTGCCTATTCTGTAACTTCTTGTCCCAGCCAGTCTGCACTTGTAAGATGCTAAAGGTCCAATTTACGAACACCTGATGACATAGACTTATATTGAAAATATTGAAAGAGCTTGTTCTTCCTATGCTAATGACAGCAAATACCAGTTCAAACCACATGTCTGCCCCACGCTTGAATACAGAGGGGCTTCAGAGTTTCCTAGATGGCTAGTCAAGCGGGGGCTTTTTGTGTCCTTCTAGCACCATGGCAAAGACCTAGAGACATGAGTCACCTTTACCAAATCTGTAATTCCGGTTCCCCAGAACCTCATCCCATTGCTGCCGCGGGCGATCGGGAGCAATGCTCCAGCCTCCCTTTTCAAGGACAAAGAGGCAGTACTCAGATTGCAATCACTACTTCAGGGCTCTGGGTCGGAGAGGGGAAAGAGCAAGATAAAAAGAAAACTTAGCCAACATCTGCTATGGAGATGCTTAAAATGATGACTAGATAGCAAGTGAAGGTCATGAGGCTTATCTAAGAATATAGGGGGAGAAAAACAGACGGGGGAAGGGGGAGGGAGAGAGAAAGAGAGGGAGAGAGCGTGAGCACTGCAGCAAAGAAGCTATGCTCAGCCAATACATGCTGGCACTTACCATAAAAATAGAAAGATCCAAAGAGAATCAGATTAAGGATCCTTTTTATTTCTCTTCAATAGAAAGATTTCCACATGAAGTTCTGAACACAGCTGTCCAGGGAAAAGCAACGTGATATGATGATACAGAGAAAACACTAACACACAAATGTGAGTCCTTTCACAGCCTTCCAAAACCTGCAAGCAGTTTGTGCTGAAAAACCAAAGGTAAGAAGTCTGAAGATGACTCCTACCATAACACTGCAGCTAAAACAGACTGCTGTATTTCCAGTCACTCAGACCGCGCTGTTTTCATCTTCATCTTCTCACCATTACTTACATCTTAGAGGTGGGCTTGGGGGTGGGGAAAAGAGATTTCTCCTCCAAGTGGAAAGGAGCACAGGAACAGCATCAGCATTTTTAATCAGTTGCGGGGAGTACCCAATCAGAGGAACTGAGTGGTGCCAGCGTGACAGTTGTCCAACACAGGGCAGCCTGGCGCGCCAGCCGCCACCGCGCTTCTGGCTTGCACAAGACCACTGACGGGCTAATCTGCTGCTTAACCCCAGCAAGGTTTCCTGTGCCCACACACAAACAGACTGGCTTCATGTACAGCATCTTCTCCTCCGAGGAGCAGCACCCTGCAAGCTACAAGCTTTTCTGGGTTGCTGTTCTAACAGGCTGTTTTCTACATCTGTTCAATAGTACAGAAGCAAGAAAAGTTTGGAGGTTTAAATATCAGCATCATTTAATTTGCAATTTATTATCCAGTAGCTTCCCTATATAAAACATATATTAAGCATTGCTTCCTCTTCAAAAGTTTCTTTTTGGAGGAGAAGGAAGTATACAAGAGATTTTACAGCACAGCCCTGCTGCTGTGAGCTGCCTTGTTAGAGCCAATGCTGGTTTTGACATGACATCATAGACCTCTGATGACACCAGCTCCATAGAAAATACACAACCAATGTCCGTATTCCCCCACCTACCAAGAGGACAGTGGAATTAAATGTTTGTGCTGCTAAATATCATACTATTGGACATAGAATAGAAAAAAAAAAAAAAAAAAGACAGACCTCAACTTAATTTGCAATAAGGATATCAAAGATTTGTAAACATTTTTATGGCATTTGACCCACTGAACAAATCCACACAGGAAAGTGATGGAGTCAACACTGAAGCTGCCAAACACTGCAAATTCCAGGGGATGCTCCTGATTCTAAAAAACAAATGCCTGCATTTGACTACAGGAGAGAAATTCTTCTGGTCCTACTGCACAATGTATCCCACAGTGGAGCAAACCTAAATATAATATGCAAATTTGCATTCACTTAAAGTAGACACTCTGCTATTAGACAAACTTAGATACTTACCTTTTCAAAACATTTTTAAAACAACCTGTCCTGGATTTCTGATGTATTGCAAGATAAGCCCGAATATCATCCATCTGATACTCACATTTCAGAAGATCAAAAGGCTATGTAGCATAAGGGGGGAATGCAGGGAAAACAAACCTCAAAGCATTCCCAGCAGTGATACCCATATCCATTGGTCACCATGAAGTACTCGTAGAATTTAGCAATAGCAGGTAACAACATAAGCTTGTTGCTGGGTGTGGGTAAAAAAAACCCAAACAGCCAACAACAAAAATACCCAAAAAACAGAGGCTGTATGGCCTGAAGTGCAGACTAACAATCTAAAGTGCAATTTGATACAACTAATCCCTTCTGAAATGTTTGAAAGTGGGAATATAGTACAAGAGCATACAAATTCCACTAGCAGGCAGCAGTGATTTTCACAGACCACCAGGCTGACATACCATGTTGGTCATAACCAAAATTATCTTCTTGTTTGTTTATTTTTTTTTTAATAAGAAAGTTTCTCCCCTCAGATGACAGGACATTGGAAGGTCCATTACTTTCTTGCATTTCATTTAGGTTTCAACAGGCTTGTTTCATGTTGCCAACAGAACATGCATGATATTTATTCCTCCCTTTTCATAAACACCATTAGTTCAAAAAACACAAGATAACTGTATGAAAGATAGAAGACAGGTGAAGGACAGATCAAAATAAGAAAGGATGGCAATTATCATATAAAAATAATGCATGTGGGAAATATATATATATAGATAATACCACATAGACATAGATAATCAAAATTAGAGCAAATATAGGAGGGAGCACAAGAAAAGGAGTAAGCAGCAGGAGAAAATACATTTAAACTCTGCAGCAAGCTTTCAAAACATATCGCAATGCTAGCAGAAAGATTACTATTTGACACATCACATGCTTGGTAAAGTGGGCAGTTTCCATTTCAGGAAACTGAGTATAGGAGACCTTCAAAAAGTGTCTCAAGATATCTATTACAGGAGAAAGACTGTCCACACGCACCACTAAGATCGTGTTTTAATATTAATTCCACAGCCAAAAAATAACAGCCTTTTTTTCCGGCCAGGTTATATAGTCAAGGTCCTGAACTAGGCAATAAACAGAGAAGAAATCAGAGACAAACTCCTTGTAAACAAAACTCTCAATTCCTTTTTTTTCCTATAAGGATGCATGAAAAAAAACAACCAAATATCGGTGTAGCAGCTCCCTGGAGAGAGGAAACCTAGGTCATAGGCAGAATTTAGCAGGCAATACTATGAATATTTTGCGATGAGTCCCATCGCAAAGAAACCTGGACCTGAACTTGGTAAAAAGTTCTGACATATTTTCAGAGTGGTTTTAGTGTGGGGTCTATGCTTCTGGTGAACAGAAGATCCCAATTTCTTTGTGGAACTTCGGTTATAGCCAAGGGAATGGTAATAAATTCCTTTGGAAACCTAATTTTTACTTTCCTCCTTCATTTGCAGATAGTTTCTCAATGTGCCTCAAACTGTGGTTGGTGAGGCCATAACCATTTGCCAGGGATGCTGGCAACCTGGTTAAGTGTTATCTTCCAAATCATTTCAAGGATCACTAGTGAGGGCAAAACCACACATATATCCCCAGAAAGAAGAAAAAAATTTTTTTTTTCCTTTTTTGTGAAAGAGAGCCAAGAGCATGCTGCCTGTCAAAACTGGGGCTTGTTCAATAATAAAACTCAGGACTAGGTGGTCCAGAGCTGTTCTTTGTATTCCTCCCTAACAGTTTATGGGACAACAGTTCAAACCAACATTCCTGAGCTGGAAGGTAAAGGTGATACCCAGAATTTGATAAACCTCCTATTACTGGGGTCTCAAATGCACTGCCAACTGCTCAGAAAAAAGTAGAGGATTTAGGAGCTGCAAGTGCAATGGAATTTGCCAGCATGCAGGTCCCAGCTCAGCAGTGCACATCAGCAGGTGAATGTGTGAACAGGACACGTTGCAGACAGGAGAGGGAAGAAGCAGCATTAAGTATACAGGAATAAAACATAGATTCCAGGGAAGGGTGTTTAAATTTTCAATAGGTAATTTAGGTGCCAGTGTTTTGTTTCTCCGTGCTGTCAGGATTGCTCCTGCATGCAGAAGAAAACTTCCATGGTCTGGACTAAGTGAAGCAGGCAAGAATGAAATACTATAACCAAGATGGTAAGAAATGCATAAAACACTCCTGCCCTGTTTGGCCAGAGTGCTTGTGAGCCTACCCAAGATGTTCGAATATAGTTCTGATGTCTGATACTGAAGAACTTGAGGACAGCAATAGGAAGAAGAGAAGTTTCTGCTAATTTTATCTTGGCTGAAGGTGATGGAAGAAAAGTAGTACTTGGTACTGCTCAGTTTGACCATCCTTCAAGTTTCTCACTTTGCTTTGTTTATTCTGTGATTCTGTGATTATCCGTTAGAATGAAATGCTTTCAGTTATCAGATTTTTAACCTCTACACCGATCTATTGAACACTGATAAGAATCTCTCCTTAGTTGCCAACTTGGTATGCTTAGATATTTACTGGTCTATGTGTATCACATGGTTCTTTTGCAATTTTTTAGGGCTTTTTTTTTCTTTTTAGGTCAAGTAGGAATGTAACCAATTCTTTCAAAACACATTAAAAAATATGTGTTTCTGCTGATTATAAAATAATTTATTTTGTGGTTTCTAGTTGGAAACCATTCAGTATTGGAGTGAAGTATTCCAAGTTATGATATTATTTTCCCTCTAAATACAGAACAGAAATATTTACTGAATAGTTCTACTCTTAACATTATTATGGAAAATTATGTTATTTTTACAACAGAATCATAACAGAACAACACATTTAAAGTAAAAATTCAATTTTTAACATACTGTAGAATTTTCGTGGTTATAAGAAGCACCTTACTTATTTTCTACTGTATTAAACACACATTAATATTCATGGCTGCCAATGTAGCAAATATTTTTTCTATTTTATAATTTTTATCTTACAGTTATAAAATAAATATATTTTTCTTTCAGACTTTAAAATGTCATTTCCTTGGAAAAGTGAAATGTATTTAAATTACTTTCAGATAAACAATTCATAATTATAAAATGTTACTTCATTTTTCTTAACTATGAAACAGAAATTATCAATATCAAACCATGAAGAATTTTATTAGAATTTATAAGAATTACTTTACCAATCTTTTTTTTTCTAGAAAAGTGAGGGGTTCACAAGCTTTTGTCCATGCTGCTGATGCATCATTTGGAATTGTGTAAAAGAGGTTCTGAATTACACATATAGATGGAAAGGACACTAAAAAGCATGATGCACAAAAAGATGTTGGTTAAGTAAAATCAAAATGATCACTAATAATTTCTACCTTAGAAATTTTTTTTAAGTTATCCATACAGATGATTTTTAAGTATTAAAAATATTCAGATAGAGGAGAAGAGGATAAGTAATCACCTAGCAAGACTTTCATTTCTGCACCATAATTTCAAATCTAATGCAGATGGGAAGTAACTGACAAGACTTTGTGGATAGAAATGACCACTGCTGACTATGGCACCTCTAATTGTAATTAGAGAGTTTCTAGATTTCTTCTATAAGAAATNTCTTATATTTTCTCTTAAAAAAAAAAAAAAAAAAAAAAAAAAACTTTACAACAATGAAGCCAAAATCCCTGGAGGAAAAGCAGTTCTTTAAAATTACTAAAAAAATCCTCAAACCTTACATTTCTTAGCCATCATTCAGCAGAAAAAAAAAAATCTGTAATGACCACGTCTGCATCCTAGACACTTTGTCTAAAAGGAATTTATCTAGGGAATAATAGTAATTTGCCCAAAGGGAAATTTTTCTCTGGAAAATTTTCCTAGCTCTTTTATATGTAAAGAAATTATTACAGATCTGAAGGAAGTTAAAAGAAAGCTGGTGAGGGAATTTTTACAAGGGCTTGTAGTGATAGGATGAGGGGTAATGGGTTCAAACTGGAAGAGGGTAGATTTAGATTAGAAATGAGGAAGAAGTTCTTCACTATGAGGATGGTGAGACACTGGAACAGGTTGCCCAGGGAGATTGTGGATGCTCATCACTAGATGTTTTCAAGACGAGGTTGGATGGGGCCTTGCACAAGCTAGTCTAATAGGAGACGTCACTGTCTATGGCAGGGTGGGGTTGGAACTAGACGATCTTTAAGGTCCCTTCCAACCTAAACCATTCTATGATTCTATGATTGTGGGAAAGAGGCATAGGCTTGTGCACCCACATTTGTAAAAAGAAAATCAAAACAAACCAAAAAAACCTGCACCAAAACACCCACAAATTCTAACATCTAGGCATAAATATACAATATTTTTCATCTTACACCAATTTGAGAATGTTCCCTCACCTGCTTCCCAAAGGGGACAGTAAAATCAAAGCCATATAGAGGTAGCTGAGGCAGGCAACTCACACCAAACACACCATTACCAGTTCCACTATCTACAGTGTCATATTTGGTCTTTAACTCAGAACCTCAGAAGAAGACTTTCTATAAATCAAGTAAGAAAATTATATGCAGGTAATATTTGATAAAATATAACATACTGGCTTTATTAATGTGTCTTCATGGCAGCTCTAACAAAAACAATTGCAGCCTGAAGCCAAAGGCTGTAGGTATAAGCAGAGAACGAATAGAGCTCACCAAATTGAAGTCTTAATTTAATGTTGATTTTTAAAATGGGGAATCAATAGTAAATATTTAATGATTAACCATTTTAAAACCTTTTAAACTCAGTTATACTACTCCTGCATAACTCCACATTAATGATACTTTGTGCAATAAATGTAAAGTTACTATGGACCTTATCAAGACAAGTGTTATAATACGTGATGTGGTTAAAACACTCTTAGCAGTCAAATTTTAATGGTAAAGAATATTCAATTTATTTCTAGCTATTTCCTTAACTAATAAAATTCAACTTCTAACAATAAAACAAATCTTATGATAGCCCATAAAAATTACCCCTCTTCTAAACAAAGCATTTATACTTCTTTCTCTACTAAACATAGACCAGATGGATAGGAGATAGTTTGCTCTAAAAAAAAAAAAGAAATATTAAGGCTTTTCCTTAAAAAGTCCAGGAAGTCATTTTGCCACACATCTTTGTACTTTACTCTCAATGCAAATGAAAAGTTTGCTGTTCATTTGAAACAAAGACAGATGCCAGGAATAGACTGGCCCCCAGACACTCATGAGGGTGTTTCAGTCCACTGTTAAAGCAGGTGGCTTAGAGCTGTGTCAGACCATTAGTCAAATCAGAAGCGATCATACACTAATCATTCATCTTCATGAAAGCAGAAAAATGAACTAAAGTTAATGCTGAAGCAGAGAGGAAGGACCCAGCATGTGTAAATAAAACAGAATGGCCCCAGCAAAGCATCGCCTGATAAATGGTGGCCTGTATCCTGTGCATCACTTGGTCCATGACAGCTTCATAGCTGCAGCCAGCCCTACTTCTAGTGCAATTTGCAAAATAGATGGTGAGAGAAGTTGCGAACAAAATATTAAGGACATAGCACAGGGATATGAGAGAAAGCATTAGATGCCACCAGCAGGCCACTGAGATTTGGAGGGCAGGTCCGTTGGGGTCAGATACCCCAATACAATAAAGCAAACACAGAAACATTATCAATTAGATGTATGTGCACAGGTGACAAGCATTTGAGAATTTACACTAGTAGAGAGTGTTGCTGAGCGTGTAAACGCTTAGCAGCTTCACTGTGAACTTTTAAGAGGTTTATATAAAGATCATTTAAAATAAAACAAAGCAACTAAGACTGTAAAACCTCTGTGAAGAGACAAAGTATTTTATTATCTCTTGATTTGAGGCTTACCATTCCTTACTAAAGGATATGAACCTAATTCAAACTAATCAAAATCTAAACCAATCTAAGCTGGTCATGTTTTCAGTGGGAGGCTAGACAAGATGAATTTGAGATGCTTTCTAACCTAAATTACTCTCCAACTCCAAAAAACCCAAACCCAACCCAACCAAAAACAACCAACCAAAGAAAACTCCTTAACAGAAACAAAACAGTCAAACTGATAATGATAACCACTAATAACGATAATCATAACCACTAATGAACATACACACATCATAATCAAAGAACCTGAACATCTTTAACTGGTATTTCAGGCAGAATCAAGATAAGATAATTTTATCCTGCATTCTTCCTTCTAGCAAGGGCCCTCATAAAAGGCCTCATACTGAGAAGTTCCAAAAATTGGCTGATCAGACTCTGGAAAGCGGTCCTATCTTATATGATGGCCTCTTAAATACTGCCACACCTACCAAGGCTGGGATGAATTTCCCATGTCATAGTCCATCTTTGAAGCTTAAAGGAGTTTTTCTTCTACAGAAATATTTTAAGTGCATGTTAGAAATAATAATAGGATTATTTTTAAGTGTTCTTCCAGAAAGGCAAGCTATTTCTAAAATTAACTTACTACCTATTCAGTTGGTGCATTATTTCAGCTCCTTCAGAAACACAGACCATTTAAACTGGCCCCACTTTCAGACCTTTGAATTGTTAGGAATGCAACAGACACATAACCACAAAGAATCATTATTTCTGTGAGTTTTCCAACTTTTAATGGATTTTTAATGTAAGAAAAGAAATTCTAGAAATGTCACTGTTAATAATCCTGTTGGATATCTGTAATACCCAAAGCAAGATGAAATGAAGAGAGAAATCCTAAGTAGTTGATATGGTTGGAACTATATTCATAAATGCATCACACTCCAGGCCACATTCATAAGTACTGCCAGCCACTGACAACAATATTTCAAGACAGTGTTTTAATAGCAGTTCATATCCCCACGTACAAGATCTTTAGAATAGAGCACAAAAGAACTGGCTCCCCACCAAGAAATAAGTGTTATAACATATCACTTCAGACCTAGTATAATGGACAAAATGTAATAAAATAAGTATCTGTGTGTGTGACAAACTCAGTATTTTGTATTTACTGATGACCAACCCTGTCTATACCACAGTGACACATAAAAATATGTGAACAAAAATACACAATTTAATATTTTTAGGCCGTTGTTGATTCTCCAGTGTGGAAAGTCACAAAAAGGCAAGAGCCTGAAGACATCAACACAACAGTTTCTTCAGCTTGGCAGGTAAACTGAAGAGTTATAGTGAGGAAAAAAAAAAAAAAAGAAGGGTTTTCTGCAATCTTTACAGTATTTTTACAGATTCTTCTGGCTTAGTTAAGTAAGGAATCTTTATGGGACATTGTAAGCTATTTTGACTGAACCAGACAGAAGTGCTTTATTAAGTTGTTGGCTTATGAAACCCTTGTATTGATATCCCTCCCCCTTCTCCCTTAATTTAGATGGATTTTTTTTAAACATGGAAAAAACCCAATTTTTGAAAAAAGGTGGTTTACAACTGGTTTTCAAATTTTAAAAATATATTCTTGGAACAGAAATCTTGAAAAATTATGTTTGTAGCATAACACTATGCTCTGCCCATCAATCTTCAGCACCTATCCTGATCTCTTTCAATGACCAGGTGACCAGCCTAGTGGATGAGGGAAAGGCTGTGGATGTTGTCTACCTGGACTATAGTAAAGCCTTTGACACCATCTCCCACAGCATTCTGCTGGAGAAGCTGGTGACTCATGGCTTAGACAGGTGGACTCTTCACTGCGTTAAAAACTGGCAGGGTGGCCGAGCCCAGAGAGTTGTGGTGAAAGGAGTTAAATCCAGTCGGCGGCCAGTCACAAGTGGTGTTCCCCAGGGCTCAGTTTTGGGGCCAGCCTTGTTTAATATCTTTATCAATGATCTGGATGAGAAGATCAAATGCACCACCAGTAACTTTGCAGATGACATTAAACTGAGCAGGAGCGTTGGATTGCTCAAGGGTATAAAGGCTCTGCAGGGGAACCTGGACAGGCTGGTTCAATGGACTGAGGTCAATTGTATGAGTTTTAACAAGGTCAAGTGTCAGGTCCTGCACTTGGGTCACATCAACCCCATGCCATACTAACAGCTTGGANTGGAGAAGGGTGGCTGAAAAGCTGTCTGGCAGAAAAGGATCTGGGGGTGCTGGTGGACAGCCGGCTGAACATGAACTATGCAGCCAAGAAGGTCACCAGCTTCCTGGCCTATATCAAAAATAGTGTGCCCAGCAGGAGTAGGGAAATGATCATGTCCCTGTACTTGGCATTGGTGAGGCCACAGCTTTAGTACTGTGTTCAGTTTTGGGCAATGCAGTATAAGAGAGACACTGAGTTGCTGGAGCAGGTCCAGAGAAGAGCAACGAAGCTGGTGAGTAGTCTGGAGAATAAGTCTTATGAGGAGCAGCTGAAAGAACTGGGGCTGTTTAGCCTACAGAAGAGAAGGCTGAGGGGAGACCTTATTGCTCCCTACAACTACCTGAAAGGAGGCTACAGAGAGGTGGGTGTTGGTCTCTTCTCCCAAGTAACTAATGATAGGATGAGAGGAAATGGCATCAAGTTGTGCCAGGGGAGGTTTAGATTGGATATTAGGAAAAATTTCTTTACTGAAAGAGTGATCAAGCACTGGAAAGGACTGCCCAGGGAAGTGGTGAAGTCATCATCCCTGGAGGTGTTCAAAAAACGTGTAGATGTGGCACTTCAGGACATGGTTTAGTGGTCGTGGTAGTGTTGGACTTGATGATCTTAGAGGTCTTTTCCAACCTTAATGATTCTGTGATTCTATGACCCCAGTGGGGAAATTAATAACCTTAGGACACTAAGAAGCCAAATGTACAGTGCAATAGGTCCTGCACCTAATCAGAAAGCTGCTGCTCAGACACACAGGCCCAGTCAAGGAAGTTTGGGGAGATCTGTCACATGCCTAAAATCTTGGTTTAGGGAAAAATAACACTCAAAACATCAAGTGAAACACCTCAGTCTGAAAATAACAAAAGCAAAAAGGCACTAACATTGCAACAGTTCTGCTTGGTTAAGATTATTCACCTTCTGCCTATATTCATTGGTTTAGTCCCTTACCCTACCCCTCACCCCCATCCAAATCCCTTCTGGTGGTGAACCTATAATATGTTATTTTCTTTTTATATTCATTGTAACTGCTGTTACATTTAATTTAAAAATATTTCACCCACTCCAGAGTGCCTTCTCATTTGTAGTGAGGAAAAGAAAACTGTTTAGTCTTGGAAACTTGCTGGTAACATGGAAGACAGCTACACATTGATGTGCCATCCCTGGAAGACAGTAAAAGTATCAAGTCCTACACAGTTCAACAAAGAGTTGGGAAGAAAATCCAGATGTAGTCCAACAGACCTGTTCACGTAGTTGGCTACAAAGAATTTGTATTGATATCTGGAATTAATGTTGCTTTGGGTCTTAAGTTGCCTGAGAGAACAATAAATCATTTGAAAGGAAAGAAGACTCCAGGGACATGAATATCCCTGGTGGAAAAAGCTGTTGCATTACTTAAAGATAACTGCTTTTACATGAAACTACAACTGGGTGGAAAGATTGCTGACTTTGGTGCTGATTTACTCTGCTGCTAAAGCATCATGCAAGCAGCAGTATCCAGCTGGCAGTAATGACACATCACAACACTCCATCTGCAGCTCCCCTTTAGCACACTGTGGAGGGACTGTCCTGTGTTAATCGGGCAAGAAAGGCTATAAATACAAACCAAACTTAAACACCTTTTGCTTATCATTATCAACCCTCAGCATCCTCAATACCACCAAAGGCCAATTAATGACTAGTGCACACTTGGAAGTATTAGCTACCATTTGTACTTCTATTTTTTTCAGCTTAGATACTATTATCATCTGGAGTAAAACACTATTTGAAGATAGTCCTGAAAGCAGGGAAAGGTTTTGTATCCAGACATGCTCTCGGTCGTTTCCTGTGTCAGCCTGAGAAAGGCTCCTTCAAACCTGCAGATGCCCTAGACCAACTTTTTGACACACTCCATCCTTCCTAAAGCCACAGATTCAGAACAACAACTTTCAGATGTTGTTGTTTTGCTTCATTTTTATGCTTAATAGTTGTGGATCTGAAGTGATAGTGTGGCCCTGGAAGAAGAATTATTTTGTTATTCAGATTGATGGCCATTTCCACACTAAACAAAGACCATCAGGAAGTGACTTCAGAAAAAATGATCACCATTAGTAGCTGTAGAGCAAGAAGTAATGATAATCCAGAAAAAAGATAATTTTTCATCTACACATATGGAAAGCCAAATGAGATGCTGATCAATTGGCTAAAATCATCTATGACATGCAGCAAATAAATCAAATAAATGATTAATAGCAACTCTTAATATAAAACTTTTTTTCCCCTTTTTTCACCTTCCTCTCTCACCTTTCAGTCACTTTATTGCCTGGGGCTCAGAAAGGAAGAAAAACATGTTGCTAAGTCTAACTGTAACGTTGAGTCTGACTACTTTTAAAGTCAGAAAGGCAGCTTACATTCACACTTCACATGTCCCTGAGATGTACATGGGATCATGCCATCCTGATTGCTGCTGCTACAGAGTGGGGTGAAGGAAAGTGAGATGACTTTTGCTTCTCAGTATCTTCCAATTTATCACCAGTTTCCCTTTCAGAGATGCTAGTTTAGGTGATAAATTTCTGACTGGATAAAACATCTCCATTTTCTGATCTCATCCTGATTTTGACCAAAGCAATTACAAAGCCACCCTTCAGCCTCAAGTCAGGTCAGTGAGGAAGGTGGCTGGGAGACCACCACCCTGAGCCTTACAGAGGGGCCAAGGGTGGGCCAGGCCATCAGCCTGTGGATGGCCCTCACTGGGCCAATTCTGTCCTCACCCACAGGCAATATCCCAGCCTAGCCTCCAGCTGTCCCCCTCCCTGTCCCCAGGCTGATGCCTTATGACGGGCTAGCCTGGTGCCCTGCAGCTGCCCTGCTTCATGATATTCAATAACCTGAATGCACACATTAAAGGCAGGATGTACAGAGCAGCACAACCCTATGCCTTTACACATGGTCATCCCCCCAGAACAGAGGCTGATCAAACCCAATGCCCATGTACTCTCCATTGGTTGAGCTGAGCTATTCTGCCCCTTCCACAAACTCACATTGAACAGGGTGTTTTTGCCATCTCTATCTAGACAGATGTGGAAACAAGCTGAGGTAGGTTGCCATGGATCTGCCCACAGCTTCACCACTGCAGGGCCAGAGCACAGGCCTCTTCATAAAGTACTGCTGCTCCTCCTCCCATATGGCACATCCTGCTGCACCTGCCCTGGTGGCCACCCTGCCTCTGCTGCACTTTCTTGGGGAGAAAGTGGCTTCAAGCCACAAATCCCACTGAAGAGACTGCAGCGCCAGTGCCAGAACAGCACAGGTGTCTCCTCAGTGCAAAAACCAAAGCCCCTCAACAGACCAGCATGGAAGCAAAGCCATTTCAGCATTTACAACACCTTTTTCAAACACAACATGAGGTGGCCAGGGAAGAATAGATCTGTTTTTCCATCACCCCTGCTTGTGAGGACACACTAATCTATGTCAGACACGAAAGTTTCTCCCTGTACCTTGGCCTCTCATGATACCAGTCCTTAAACTGCCCTTGCAGCTTGGCAGAAGGCATCCATCCCCTCCTCTTACACCTCCCAAGTGGCTGCCTATACATACTCACTGTAATTGGAGGAGTAAAGTACATTAAGTTTGCCAGCTTCATTGGGATTCATTTTTAATAACAAGATTGAAAAGGTGAAAGCAGTACAAATTTATCCTGTCAGAGCCAAAGTGATGACAAACTTGTAGAGGATAACAAAAGAACCCAAACCTGTTTTATAAGATGACAGATCCTTTCTTGAGCTGTCACTTGAAACTTTTGAAGCACTTTTTTTGCTGTAGGGAAGAAAAAAAATGGGGCAAATGCATCCCCTCAGAGCTGAGCCCTGGGGACTGCTGCACCAAACCACTTGCCTCCTGCACAAGCAGAGCCTCCCACCTCTCATACCCATGTTCATTCACAGCTTCCTGCATTTCTGTTCTTACTGTTCTCACCTGCTTTCTTAGCAAGCAGGAAAGTCACTGCTGGCTTCATGTTCTTATTCAATAACCAGGGCTACCATTTTCCAAGTCTCATCCCCAGATTCTGGGATGCAAAAGCACAGGAGTGAGGTCTCTCCTGGTCCTGCAGCCTCTCTGATCACATAGTGCCATCCTGCTCTCTACTACAAGCTTAGGGTAGCTTTTCAGATGATTGCGGTGCCCCCAGAACCATTCTGCTTGTTCATAAATAACAAACCATCAGGAGTATTTGTCATAAGCTTACCTTATAAAGCTCTTCATTTTCAGTTTGCTTTCAGCCCTCCACAGGGACCAACCACTGCAGAATAAAAATGTAGAGGACAGGTCTGGCATACAGAAGAAACCTTTTAGGTGTCCCACCAAACCACTATTCAGAGAAGTTTGTTTCTCTTTATAGATTAACTTCCTTAGCACACCTCCTTCCATGCATAGCAGAGTCAAGCACCAAGTTTCTCAGCTGTAAGTTGTTATTGAATAAAAAGAAGAGGAAAAAAAGCTTTCTGAAGCATGAAAGTGGAAGTCAATTATCAGGAGACTTCAAGAATTGTAAATACCTGTGAGTGTTTCTGAAGGTACCCAACATTAAAGAACATCAAAGTTTTTTTAAGATTAAATGCATTTTGAGACTATTAAGTTCAACCTCTTGGCAAAAAGTTCTACAACCATCAGTAAAGGACTGTATTTCTATTTCAATGCAGGCCAAATTATTTTATTACTTAAGCTGCCAAAACAGTTTTCATAAGTAAAACCTCCCAGAAGTCTCCTACTGACAAGTCTCCCTGAAACTAGCAAAGGTGCGTCGGAGGCCATGAACACAGAGAATCAAATGAAGGGGCACCAACCAACACCCTGAGCATTTAAGACCTAATTGATCAAAATATTTTAACATACACAAAAGTTCTACTGAAATAAAAAGATTATTCACACACTAAAACCCACACATTAGCTAAAATATATTTCTAGATCATCCATGATGTATGTATGATTAATTGGCTTACTTATCTAAAAGAATTAAGGGCTTTTTCAGAGGACTGAATGTAAGGTTTAGACTTCAGATATGCTTATATTTTAATTTGGTTAGAAAAGACTTTTCCCAAAAGTGGTCTCCATAAAGACATATTAATACAGAAAATTAGCCCAGCTTATTAAATTCATATATTTGTCGCCATCATAGAAAATTTAAATTTATTAAGCAAATGCACTGTAGAAAGCAAGTATCTTTACTTTGTATAAGGAAGAAACAGTCTGGAAGAAAGGGAGGAGTTTAACACAAAAATAAGCATCTTAAATGCAATAAAAGAAATACTTTTTGTAAAGATTACATGCATATGAAGTGTCTCAGAACCTGTTTCACTGAAGTTTACATCAGTCAATCTCCAGATTTTTAAGTAAAGCCACCTTTATTCAGCCATTGATGTTTCTTCTGATTCAGCTTTCAAATATTTACTGCCTGATTCATATATCTGAGCTCAGAAAAACCTTGACTGACAGAGTTTCAGTAATATTTTTAATAAAAACTTCTAACACACCACAAAATTCAGGATTGGCAAGTTATGTGAACATAATGCTTCTGGACTAAGAGCCCACAGTGTGTACACATGCATGAGAAATTTCACTGAGATCATGAGATTCTGCACTGGATGCCTGGATGTGTACAAATGAAGAGGCATTATTTCTACAAATGGTCAATTTTAGCCAGTGCTTTAATGACAGAATTTTCCACATATTCTTTGGATGCATGTCCATAGAGTTGTTAAGTACTGAATTCCTTTGCTATAGCTTTCATTGCATGTTCTGGCCTTACATAAAAACCTTGTTTCAGCAAAATGGATTACAATTTTGCTGAAATAAGTATTTTACTGTGCTTTAAAGACAAGTCTCTGTACTTTGCACTTTCTTCCTTTCTATCACCAAAACTAAACTACAGAGAAGAGGAAATGGAAGAATTTGAAAAAATAACAAGAATCTTTATTATAATCAGAACTCAGTGTAAAGTATTACCAGATTTACAAACTCTTCATCAAAATCCTGGTTTCCACGGTGACCAGCACATCCTCTGCTTGTTTATTTTTTTAAAGACCTTGCTCTTCAGTGTCACCCATCCCTACAATTAGGATGCAAAATAAGCTCAAAAAAATGTGATTTTTTACCCCCCCCTCCAATATATAAACCAAGTGGAAGAATTAGATGCCCACACAGCACCAACATAATGCATGGTGCTTATTATCTAAAGCAATGGGATCTGATTATGCAAATTCATCCATTCAAGAGAGTTACTAGCAGCTACTCTACTTTGATGAAAACATTCATCACAGAATTCTTTAAAGCCATGTGGATGACAGTGACAAGCAGGTGAACTACTGCTCACGCTCATCATGCTACAGCTTTGAATTGTGTAGGAACATAACCTAAAATTTTGTGTGCTGGGTCAGACTAGAAGACTTCTAGTCCACTTGCTGAAGCATTCTATCCCCAGTAATAGCCAGAGGTCATAATTTCCTGCAATCTTTATCATCATTAAGCGACCATTTCTTTCCTCACCCTATATCATTCTAGCCATGAGAGAAACCCTGTTCTAACCACCTATAGCTTAAAAACAAGTTGAACTCCTAATTCACACACAGTCATAAAATACAGACAATTCCCAGATTATTTCAGTTTTCAAGCAAGTAACTAAAATCACCAGCACCCCCTAATCACCATAAGTTTACATATCACTCAAAATTTATATAGTATAGACACAATCTATTCTTCGCATTAAATTGCATCCTCTATTCAGCTGCCCAGCACACTCAACATCTAATTCAGATCCACATCCTATTTTTAACAATGACTCATTTAATTTCATCCTCACCCTCTTGTGGTCTCAGTTCAGGACTATTATATAACTTAACCTGGCAAAACATATAGCTAAAATTTTTTACTGTTCCAGCTTCATTGCTTCCTCAGAATTCATGGTAAGGATGCTTTTTACTCCAGTGTAACCCCAGGTGTTTATTAAATACAGGTTCTAAAATATCAGTTCTACTAATAACAGAAGAGATAATATTTTGTTTAATCTGCAATCCTGAAGATCACCTAGAGGGATCTGATTTCTACTCTGACTCTATCAAAGTGTACCCTTGTGACCTTGCAGAATAGTTGGATGATGGCTCCACCTTTCTGCTTCTTCCTCCCTCACCTACCATCCACAGAATAGCATAGTGTAATATCCATCTAAGAAAAAAAAAACCAACCAACCATACATAATAAAAGCCTGTTTTCAATAAGCTTTAGGTACAGCACGTTCTTATCTTTATGTATGGAGCTGCACTGATGCTCTCCCTTCCCCTGCAAACAATCTCCGATAACTTATTTTCACTCTGCAGCATTTTCACCTTAAAGACTGAAGTTTTCAAGGATGTGAATGACAGTATTTTTGGCAAAGGAGAAAAAAGCACCAAGGGGAAGTATTTAAAAGAAATAAGTAAGAAGCATGTAGGTGTTTCTGCACGAAGTGTGTTTGCAGTTTTTAGTCCTGATATGAAAAGGTGACTGGGCTTTGAGAACTTGTTATTTGCAAAGCAGCAATTACTTCTGTAAACCCAGAGTGGTATCTGACGTGCATTTTCTTTTTCCTTATGCAGACAACAGGGAGTAAGTGCCCATTTCAGGGGATTTCTGCAGCTTTATTTCTAGGATCAAAGGGAAACAAGGGGGTAGGAAACAACAGACAAAAGGAAGCATAGAAAGCACAGAGAGAAAGCAGTTGTGCAACAGCAAAATTGGGTTTCTTCTATAATCACAGAAATACCAAAGGCAAATGCTTGAACTGACAGGAGGCAGTGAGGGGTGGTTCTAAAATGCATAAACAAGTTATGCTATATTTGAATAACAGTTTCGTTCATCCTGGGTTAAATTACCCTATGCTGCAGTGCAACTGGGTCTTACCATTGACACCAATAGAGTTTAAGCAAAGTCCTGAATTTCAAACTGAAACTTAAAGTAAGAGCTCTGCTGCACTCTGGTAATTAGGATTCAACTACAAGAATGTCAGTAGACATGCACGTCAGTTTTGGCCCATCACAACAACAGCTTTTCAGTCTTTTCAACCAAAAGGCATTGCTTAGACATTAAGTGCCATGGAAATATTAAAACCGATCAGACACAAGCACAAAGCAGCAGATAATCTACTGGATACTAGACCAGCAAGTGCCAGATAAGCCCCTGCTTACCTATTATAGAAACAAAGGCTTGCAGCTACAAGCCAGCCACAGACCAGGTCTCCGGACTGTGGTGATCCACTCTCCCCTAGGCCCTATCTAGACAGTTCAGCAGCCTGCCACCTCCATGGGCCCATGGACATCCATCCTGACCAAGTGCTAGCTGAAGGCAACACCATGCTTTGCTCTCCTTACTGGTCTCAGTTTTAACCTTTTAGTTTCCCGAAGCCAACAAGCTAAACAAAGCACCTTGCCTGTGAGTCAGGGGGCAGGAATCCACTTCTCTTGCTGCAGCCAGAGAAGCTTCCTTGAGCTATCATCTCCTCAGGCTGAGAGCAATCAGAGATACATAGCTGGAAGTACCTCTTTCCTGGAAACTGCATAAATGAGGAATGCAAAATAATAGAGAGGACAAATGCAAAGTATGTACACAGCAGAAACAGCTGGGCAGGAAAAGGAAGGAAAATAAGAGATTTTCAGAGATATGCAATGAATATTAGGGAATGACTAAAGAGAAAGAAATATAAAAATGAGAGGAAAAATAAGCAAAGAAAAGGAAATACAGTAGATGAAAGAATAGACAGCATTGTCTATTTTTCAAATTGACATCTCCAGACTTTTTTCTGGAAGTTGATTATCCTTCTTTTAATGGGAGGAGCAATGAGGAGCAAAACAAGTTATCTTAAACCAAGCTTTAAAGACAGAGAAAGGAAATACATGAGGGCTTTATTGGACCTATTGTGCATAGTTCATTCCGTTTTAATTATACAGCTTTTGCTTTCTGTCTCAGTCTTGTACTGGAGTGCTACACATGAATGCTTCCAGCTTTACATCTGAAACATGTCCTTTATCTTTCAAAGGACCAAGACTTCATTTTACATATCAAATTGAAAAGGCTCATTTAAAAATTTGTGTTTTATTTATGGTTTTCCAACATTAGCCATTTTTTTTTCTGGTTCACTCTCTTTAATATGACTATCAAAAGGATATTTATCAGAAGAGGGGTTTTTTTTTAAATAGGTTTTTCCAGTACAAGAATATACAAGTTACTTACAGGTACAACATTTAATGGTTTAACTGTGCTATATTCTCTAATGAGCAATAAAATAAAAAAGATTCTATTTGTATAAACTTAATGGAGATAAAGTTGGGAAATGTCCTGTTTTGATTCTGCAAATTTAACAAGAAAATATTAAATAACAATTTTATGCTTGTCTTTTACTAGACAATAGTATTTTGGTTATAAAATATACAAGAAAGGTACACTGGTCACAAAGAAAGGTGTGTCACTGACAGAAGAGTGAAACAAATTGCTGTTTAACACAGCATCAATAAACTTAGATTTAAATAGTTAATTAAATATTTCCTTCTTGCACTATGTCATAAAGATTTTCTAGCACTAGACTGCTGCAATTGGAAGAGTGGTACAGAGGGACACACTTATGTAAAAAATAACTCTCCTGTTACTGACCCAAACTCCATCCTAGCCCTTTTCTGCATTAACTGACTAGCATATAAAACCAGAACATTGCCCAGAGAAAAGGAGTCTTCACGAAATCTGACATTCAGACCAATTCTTGGTACACCAGCTGTGGTCGATGGACATTGCAGAAATATATTCAAGAAAGAATAAGGCAACCAAAAAGAATGAAAACTTATAAAACCAAGTCTGTTAATTAAGTACCAGTTTGAGGAGACTGTATTACAGATCCTCCCGAGTTTAAGTTCACATGAAGCACCAGCAATGAGCAAATGGTGATAGCATGAGATTTCAGTTTAAATTTGTGCAATAATGCACCAAATTCAGATCAGCAAAAAGGGCAAGTATCCACATGCTAGGTAAAAAGGCCAAGCCTTGTAGTTCATTTAAAAAGTGATATTAGGAGAAAAAGAAGGCTGGAAAGTAAATGCACTTCGAGTTCTAAAGATGCTCTCTAAAGACAAGATTGAAGCACGCTGATACAGCACTACAGAAGGCACATGTCAGCATTGCTGGTGTTAAATGCCTTCAGCCAACAGAACAGTTAGCATTTCTAAATACACACGTTCTAACAGGAATTACCAGCTCATTGTGATTAGGCAGATTTTAGTTTCTCATTGTTAAGTGGTAAGAACCATTAGAGAATCAGATAAATAGATTTCATTGGCACAACTCTCAAGTCCAATATTAAGCATACACTTAATTGCTTTGCTGGCTTAGAACCAGACAGCTCAGCAGCTTCTAGGCTTGATTCTACAATAAGGTCACAAGGCTCAGAAGTTTCACAATTCTTATTTCCTTCCTTTTAAACACGAGTTTTTTAGAATGATCTATGTACTTGATGTAAGCCAGAATTTTGAGTAAACAATATTACATATCTTTGAATCACAAAAGCAATTCTATTGATAGCCAGAGCCTTGAAATAGCTTAAGTACATGTCTTTAGATCTTTGGCATTATAGACTTAATGGCAATCCATCCCAAGAGTCAGCAAGGACACTAACATTACCAAAATACTTAATGTTCTTTTTAAGATCATAATTCATCATACTTACTGAATGCAGTATGCTTTTCAGTCATTTCAGGTTTAAACTTAAACACATTTAGTCTCATTTTATTCAAAGGGAAAATGCATACACTGCATTTCAGGAGCAAAAGATGACACAGCACTGCAGGAAAGGCATTCTGTAAAAAATTGAACTTCTTGATTTTGATAAGAGTAGTTAACAGCTGCCATTCATAACACTGGGAGATTCTGCTGCTGGCTACATATAAGCACTGAGAAAGATTAACCTCTCCTCTTCATGGCCACGCTGGTTAACAAACAGAGACACAATGCCCTGTGTTAGCAGACAGGACAGGACAGGACAGGACAGTAGCAAAGGCAGGCTGTTGGCAGTGAGGGCACTGAGATAAGTCTATGCAGTTGTCAACTGGGCTGTGTCATTTCTTGGGTTCACCTGACTTCAGAGTTCCCAAATAACGTTTTTGCAAACAATATTTTTCCTCTGTATAAACCTCACTATTAGACAGTCATAAACTTCAGAAACCTGTCTCTATGTCACTCCCTTTTAAGACACTGTGCAAAGAATACTAAATAAACCTCCCCAAACCATCCCTGCCTCAATGCAAGCATAAAAAGAAAATAGGCAGAGAAGCATAAGTGGTCAGGAACACTGTAGGTACAGCAGATTGTGCCCTTGGCAGTTAAAGAGCTTGGAAATTCAAGCGAGGATTCTAATCAGAGAATGTGTTCTAATCACAGATGTGTTTTCTTTCTGCTTCTCAATTTCCTAATTTAATCAATCCCCTTGTGGCCAAAAACCCAAGCAAAAAGAGGGCACCAACCTCAGAAATAACCATCACCTTTCCAATTCCCTTCTTTCTGTATTCACCTCCCTCTTTCCCTCCAATATTTGGAGTGTGTATTAGGATGTCTGAACAAAAATCAACCCATAACTACAAACTGTAGGCTGAACTAAGCCAGTGACTTTATTACTTGTTTACAGGTTAATACATGCAGAGCTCCATTGAAATTTTGTCTGGTTACACCCAGGCCACTGCAGATTGCACTGCATCTTTGAGAATGCTTTCGACCATGGAAAGGAGTGTCAGCACCATCTTGTGGCCTTCACTTTTGTATGCAGTTCCCAGGAGTTAGGCAGTTTATGAGCCCTTCAAATTAAGATTTGCTACAGAACCCAGTAACTCTAAAAGCTAACTCCAGCAGTTGCATCTCCAGGGTTGCTTAGCAGTTTCTTCAGACTCTGAAGGCTGCTAGTCAGGACGAGTGAATGGATCAGATGCCTGTTCTTCAGAACCAGCTATTTCCCCACCTTTATAAACATTAAATAAACAGAAACGGAAAGTTCGTGTCTTGAGTTTTATTTTCGTAAATAGCTTTTTTGCTAGTCTAAACAGAGCAAAAATTTTTACTCTCCTCTTATAAGATGAGCTCTCCCCTCCTATAATGTTCTGGTAGTTCTTCTCTGCTTAAGCTCCAATGCAACCATACCCAGACAATTTGGTTAAACAAACAACTTTAATGTCTCCCTTCATGGCATAAATTTCACCTGAGATATCCCAGACTTCCATTTGCTTTTTCACAGCTGCAGCACACTTCTGATTAGTAGCTGAATTTATCTTCCTCTACCATTTCCAGCTGACAACTCCCAGCTCACAGGAGAAAAAAAAAAAATTCCTGTTATGCACAGTCTTGAAACCTGCACTATTGTATTTCATCACCCTTCCCCTGTTTTGTTGCCCAAAGCCATCCATTTCTTCCTACCTGACATTCAGATTCTCCTCTGTAGTGATAATGTCTCTCAGTTTAGACTCATGAACATGTCTCATCAATGCACTCCTCCTTTCCAGGCAGAAGTCATCCATAAAAATATTAACCTTTCTTGCAAACCAGTACTGGGAATACTCCACTATTAATCATCCTCCCATTTAGTACTCCCCCCTCCCAAGATCCTTGTCATGTCCCACTCAATCATCTCCTTATTCACATTATAGTTCTTCTAAGTTTCATTTTTCTCCAGGTGAACAAATAACTTCCTAGACTGGCCAATACTATTCCTTTTACAGTATTCCACTAACATTAGATCTATTGCACTCACTGTCTTTGCATTTAGCTTATCGAATAAATTTAACTGGAGTCTTAGACCATCCTGAGAAGTAGTCAATATCACAAATTATTTCTTTATCTAGCTTTTTACTGGTTTTGTGTGAATTAAAACAGGCCTTAAAAGCTGTGTAAGACAAAGAAAGCTCTGTCAAAAAATATACAGAAGTTGTACTATCAAAGAATCCATTTAAGTACACATGTACATACAAATCAAGAAATACGTAACAAATTAATTTGATTTTTGTCTATGTCAAATATAGCATTCACATCAGGTGGCAATATCTTGCAGCATAAAAACAACTGGAAAAGTTTTTATGCTACAATTGCACCAGCAAAATAAAATGGAGAGGTCACACGAATTTATGTAAACAAAACAGGGCACTCAAGCTGCAGCCAGACTTCCAACAGATTTGAGAAATGAAGCTGGAACACTCTTTCAGATTTTGTTATGTTTGCAAAAAGTTGTGTACCACAATTGTAAGAATACTACTTTTTTGAGAATTGCATGTTTCTGACCAACTACAAGACAGACCCAGGTGCATCGTTGAAGAAGGTCCAGCTGACTCAAGTCCTCTACATTTTCCCTGTCACTGCTGGGAGTGCAAGTTCTCCTGAAATAGCTCTATTCCATACATTCACACAGCAGGGATCAGGCACAGACCCAGAAAAGACACGTACATGCCTACTTCAATATTCAGTTGCCTTGCTGTTATTTAGGAATCTAAATACATTTAAAGAAAGATGTCATCCAAGTAAGGATGAAGTTAAGTACTATAACAGTGGAGAAGGGCAAGTACTTTAGGTAATCACAGCCTGGTCAGCCCAACATCAATATTTGAAAAGACATGGTGACAAATTAGTAAGCAAGCAATAAATCAAGTAGTCTGTAAGCACCTTGAAGAAAATAAGATGATAACAAAGAGTCAGATTTGTCAGCAACAATTCACGGCAAATCAATATAATTGCTTTCAAGACAGCTGATGGAGCATACAGGAGGACTGGTCCCTGTCACGAACAAACAACAGAAACACAATCTAGATGAAGGTGCACTAATTTTGGGCCAGAAGCAGATGACAGAAAAGATTCAGATTATTATTGGTAAAAATGGGAATTCATTTCAAGAAGTCATAGAGGTCTTGTTATATTCAATATTTTCATTAATTATGATATTTTTTGTTTCTTTAAATTTTGAGGATGACACAAACTTGACAGGATTGTTCAGCTCCTGGCTCATTTCTGTTCAGTGCAAATCTATTCTTTTGAATCCAGCTGGTGTTGTCTAGCAAAGTCTTCTGGATACTCTGGAATCTATTTTTCAGTATAATTAAGCATTGGATAACAATCATAAGAAGAGACAAAGTTAATTAACAGGAACTCTTCGGGACTCGGTTCAAAAACTAATATTTAGTTATGAAATATTTACCAAAACTGTGTTCCTCTCTGGTACTCCCTCACAAGATTTCCAGTTTAAGAAATCAGTACAGATTAATTCCTCATGTTTTGTCCCATTCTCAACAGAAGAACTGTTTTAACAAGTGCAATCCTCCCAAAAAACATTATTTCCAATCACAAGTAATATTAAAAGTTTAAGAATTCCCTTCCAGAGTACATGAAATCGATTCTGATGTCAATTGTACTTCTACATCCAAGGACAAAATTTGACACCGCTCTGTAAATTATCTGGCATTGCAGAATGCTGCTAAGCAACAAAAGCACTAAATTGAGACTAATGTTTCAAGTACGATGCAAAGCACCCACCAAGACCTGCTCCCCAAATACTATTAGCTGCAGTTTTATCTACTTCATACTGCGTATCCTAATACATGGAGTTTTACTGTGTTGCATTTTTCGCATCACTATCTTATTGCTCTGAACATTGCAATTCAGCTCAGACATTCCCAAGCACAGTTTATTACAAGGCCCTGAACATACCCTGCTTGGGAGGAAGCAGCCAGAATTCTCTCCCACCATCAGTAGATAAAGAATAATTCTTTTGAAACTACAATGTATGTATTGTATGCATTTTATACTGGTGGTTTATCATTGTTTTTTAAGAATTTATCATTAAAATGTTGCAGTTTGATGTAAATTCACAAGACAGAAGCTGCACAGCAAGCTTGTGACATGGTGTTGTTCTTTTGCATATCAAGTTCCTGTAAATGAGCTGATCAAGTAGTCTTGGACATAAATGAGTCTGGATATAACTTTAAGATNCAAAAATTCCCGTTTCAGCTGATGCAGTACTCTTGCCTGAGCTTCCACAGACATGCTGTATGCTGCTGAACAGCTGTTGTCTTTGCTGCCAACAAGCTTTTCAATCGTGGCAAGACAGTCCCTGAAAACTGATAAAGTTTAAAAAACTTGAGGAATCGTTGCTTTAGAAGCATTATAATAAGGCTCAATGATATGGATTATCACTGGTGTTACAGACACAACATCCAGTCACACAGAGAAGCTGCTGACACAACACCCTTCCACTCCCGTGCAAAAGGGTAAAGCACTTCTAATCAACATATTTTTTTTAATACATATATATTTTTATATAAAGCATATATTTATTATATAAAGCATATATTTTTTATATAAAGCAGCACTTTACCCTGCTTCCATGCAGTACCCTCTTCTCTGCTGCAGGAGACATTTAGATTTAAAGTAGTCCCATGGATTATAAATTGTTTCATTGGAAATAGGAATTAGGACATTAACTCCTTGGGATGAAGGCTATATCTTCTTGTGCTGTGAGTCATGCTTTGCACCAGGACCTCCAAGCCCTCTTGGAAATGGGTATTATTCTGTGCTGACCCGTCACCATGCTGCTATGCTGCTCTTCAGTGCAATACTTTCATAAGCATCTCACTGAACTCTTCACAGACCCTGTAGCTTCTTAAATTAAGATGAAAATTAGGGCACTTGTATTTGACTTGTTGATACAATATCATACCGGCACCTTTGGCACTATGTATCCATACTTTAGAACTGGGAAATCATTCTGCAGTACTAACAGCTCCTTATCAAGTTTTATTACAGTTTTTTTCTTATACTACTACTATTTTATTTTTAACTGACATGTCTCCACAACATCACCTCTAGGTGGCAGGTCCCTGTGAACCTTACAGTAAGGCTGACTTGTCCCCTCACTGTCCCAGATCAACAAAATCACAATTAAACCCAGAGCTGCCTCTCCTCATATGGGGAAAATATTAAGTACCTCACAGCAGATACAGTATTTCTGACACTAAAATAGGAGGTCAAATAAACTATGGTATAAATTAAGCTTCCAGAATATAGTCACAGAGTTCATACAAAGAACACTGGATTGTGAGCAGGAGGTGCAGATTTACACCTCCTGCTCACAAATTTAAACCACTTTCTTAAGTGGAAGCAGGCAAAAGATACATGAAAGTTACAGCATTTAACCTTGCATTAATTGTTTGGCATTGGCCCTAACACTCCTGCTTTGCAGGTGTCACCATCAGAGCAGGCATTAGGAATGGTACTTGAGGTGCTGGAGCCTGGGATTTTTGACTGCCAGCTGTGGAAGATGAGCCATTAGATCAGGAGGTTCTGGGAAGGGAGAAATCAGGTTTTTTTGGATTTCAGCACCACTGGGGAGTTTCAGGCCCATCATTATTTTGCAACACACATTACTGACTATATCAGTTATACCCAATGACATTAGCGTGCTACAATACTTACAACGAAAAAAGCTGTAATTCAGAACAGCAGTAATATACATATTAGATTATAATTTTTGCTGCAGGTTACATTCAGCCACTGTTGTCAGCAATTATTACAGACATTTTAAAAACTAGGTCAGCACTAGGTACTTAGACCAGCATTACCCCTTTCAGTGGTAGATCCACTAAGACCCCACTCTCTAGATATACCTTTCTGCTACCTGGCACATAGGCTAGTTCCTCCCACTTAACAACACGAAAAAGGCAGCATTAATTAAAATCCTTTTACAGAGGAACATTTAGGAAGCATGTAGATCAGGGCCTCACTCATCAACTAGAAAAATTCACTGAGCTCGTGAGCCACTTCCTATCATCATCACAAAAAAAAAACCTCTCAGAGACAACTGGGGGCAGATTATGGGTCAAGTGATTTGTTCTAACACCACAATCCTTTATCAGCCACCATCTTTCCTTTAGACCCTGAGAGACCTCCAAATCCCAGTCTGGAAGCACCTCATCACTGACCAGCATGCTGCTGTCTCTGATAGCTTCTGATAGACATAAACCTTTTAACAGGGTAGGAGCACAAGTGTGTTCCCATGGATGTAATCAGATGCTCCTTGTACATCCTATTTTGTGATTAGCCAAGTGCTTGTAGCATTTTAGGTATATGATGGACCTACCAGGGTATTCTCCATCATGCAAAGTTTTATGGCAGACACAGTAGAGAGGATACCGTCCTCAAATGCCTCTGTATGCTACCGTGGATCCACCCTCATCAAACAGTTGGTCTGCTAGTTTTAAAGCAAACATACACTAGTTATATTACTGTGGCTGAGAACATGATTCTCTTTGTTTCTGATACTTTTTAAACTGTGAGGCAAATTCTTTGAATAAGCCATACATTCTTTCATGAAGTTTCTGTCATCTCATCCTTCCTTAGGAGTAGTCAAAACAGTCTGGCAGCAGAAACAGCTATTTAACTTGACCACTGAAACTGGTGATTAAACTAAACTCTGACATATAAAAAAAGAAATAATCACTTACTTGTAGAGTCTTGACTCAAAGTTTCTTGACTACTGCTGTAAGAAGGCACTGGAGTGATAGAAAGTGAAGCTGGGCAGGATAATGGATTTGAGAAGTCATTCTGTGTAGTGAAATATTGAAATACAGGAACACAGGCATCTTCAGAGAAGGTGAGAGGAAGATGAGGGTTCCCATACACATACGGATTTTTCCAGTGAAGCAGTCCTATTGGAAGAGGGCCAACAACATCGGAACCTGACAACAAACATCAGGAGTTAAAATCTGTGCCCCTGTATTGTAGCTGCTTATAATTTTGGAGAAGGAAGCTATAATAAGGTAATATCAATTCCTGTTTTGACCATTAAGTTAGCCTGCCCCTTGAAAAGGAATGATGTATTTTATTCTGGTCCACTATCAGCAATGCTGTTAAATACTTGTGTGACACTGAAAGTATACTTTCAGTATGTGTTCTCCATGTATTGAGCAAGACATTTAACATGAAATAAGTCATCATAATTCCAATGTAAACATACAAAACAAAAAACAAACAAACAAAAACCTCAAAAAAACCCAAACAACATCATGCTGCCATTGTCTGACCTCAGTGAGGTTCAGAGCTCAGGGGAAATCAAGAAGTGGGAGGCACTATCATTTCAGATCCTGCTCTGCTGTTAGATGCACAGGCTCTGCCTCTGTTCTGCTATAGTCCTCAGCAATTCTCTTATCCATCAATCAATGGCTTGGAATTCCTTCAATCTATTTCACACTTTCTTTTAATTACTCTTTATTTTCTATTCTTTAAATATTTTTTGCACTTTC
>VYZX01009676.1:111397-133530 GCA_013401335.1 Brachypteracias leptosomus | reverse complement strand
TTCCCAGAGAGGTTGTGGATGCCCCCTCCCTGGAGGTGTTCAAGGCCAAGTTAGATGAGGCCTTGAGCAACCTGGTCTAGTTGAGAGGCATCCCTGCCCATGGCCGGGAGGGGGGACTAGATGATCTCTAAGGTTCCTTCCAACCTAAGCCATTCCATGATTCTATGATTCTATGATTCCAGCTTCTGGTCGTCATGACCTGGTATCTTCATGGGACACAAGATCTGGGAACTCCAAATAGCAAGAAACTGCAGAGTCTGTCGAGAGCCAGTATCACCCCGTGCCAGTCAAGTTTCCATTGCCTTGTTTAAAGTTCATTTTCAGAAAAAAAAACACATTCCAGTACTTGCTGTTGGAAAGTTTGCTTACTCCTCACAGAGACTTATTTTGTAAATGAAAAACTGGTATTTGAAAGAGCTGGGGTCACCTGCCTGTCTTCTGTCTAATCAAACAATGACAATTTCTTAGAATCATAGAATCTTAGAATATCTTGAGTTGTAAGGGGCCCATAAGGATAATCTCATCCAAATCCCTGCTCGTCCTATCTGGATCTAAACCATATAAGTGTTGTAAAGATNATTTTTTCCACTAGACAGATCTACATCAGAGTGTATTTCTAAAGAGCTGCTAGCAAATAATTCCTGTCATCTCTACGGAGGTCTTAAGATAGTCAGTTCATATTTTTTAAGGTACTCTAGCACATCAGCTCCAGCAAAACAAGATTTGCAACTTGGAAAACAGGGATCTCTGGAGAAAACATTTAGGCTCATTGTCTCTTAAGAAAGTATAAAAGCTGTTTCCAGCAAGCCATTATTTTCTTGTTCCTACTGAATGCAACATTAGGGAGCTGTCTGAATATTAGCTGTACAGTTATTCATAATAACTGGATTCCATTTAAGAATCTTCACAGCAGATCTGACAATAACCATGCTATAACTGCACATCAGCCCCATCTCTATGGCGATACCTTCTATTTGGGTACCAGAGCTCCTTCTCTTGTTTAATGCATCCTATCTCAGGTTGCTTTCATAAAGTAGGTAAAATGCAGTTATGCTCATTTTGCACACAGGAGGTGAACACAAAAACACTTCAATAACTTACATGCAATGTCTGTGCCATAGACATGAATTACACTCCAGAATTTAAATTACAGCACTACTATAATTTCCTTCCCTCTTCCATTAAACAGATTTTTTTAAAACCAATGTAGCATCAAATCCACTGTGCACAAGAGCAGTATTGCATTAAAGGCTTCCCCCCTTTGCTAGTCACAGACTACTAAAAAAAGGCGAGAGGCTGGCGGCTTAACATAGGTGGTGCAAGAGCCCAGACAGGCAGGAATCACCTGAGATAACTTGAGTGATCTGTACCATAGATACCTACTATGTCTGATCATGACAGTGCCATTTGAGATATCCTAGAGTGTCCCATCTGGCTTCTAGAAGCTGGTCTTGAAGACTGTCAGTCTGTGAAAGTACTATCTCACTTTGGACTTCCTTGTGCAGTTGTTCAAGCCAGCTCAAGTGGCACTAGAAACCTGTTTGCAGGCAAATGAATCAAGCTCCAGCTTGAATCCAGCCAGCCCCATGGCATTTAGCTGGTGTAGAGTCACACAAGGAAACAATGCCTGTCTTTCACACTTGGCTAGTCTTATCTCTTTTAAAGCCATGTTCACTGCCCACTCTTTGCATGGTCAGCAATTTCCTACTCCAGTAATCTTTTAATGTTCCTCCTCACGTTGCTATAAAAATGTAATCCCCAGTGAGCTAAAAAAAAATAATTTCTATGATATTATGAGATGCCCGTTTGGAGGAGGTCAGGAGAAAGGGTTCTGATGTTTATTATTAGTAACTGGAGATTTTATTTTTCAGCTGCTTTGCCTCCTTTTGAATTTCTTGCCCGAAGTTTAAGGCATCTGCTTTGGGAGGTCGTCAGCTGTATGAATTATAACCTGACTTTGAACAGGAGGTTTAAGTACACAATGTGAATCACTTGATTGATGGCCCATTTGATCAACTGTGTAGTCAGGGTCTTTGCTCTGCTGAAAACCTGACTGCACAGACAATACTACAGCATCCCTGGCTGGCAGGAGGATTCAGGGTCAGTAGCTGTACTGTAATAAAAGCTGCATCACTATGCAGCTGGCATCTTGCCTACCTCTCCCCCTTGGCTGTCTTTCACTGTTCCTGTAAAAGATCCAGGTCTGGGGTCTTTTTTCTGTCCTCCGTCCTTTTGCTCACTCCAGTCTGTCATCCTGTCAGTTGCAAACATTCCTGTGGTCTTTTATATCTAGTTGGTTACCAAGAACAAGGTCTTTGTCGCATGGCTCTACTTTCACAGGAGAGGATCTAACCTCAGAGAAAACTCCTGAGCTTGAACATAAAGGGACAGTGGAAACAGCATCAGTGAGAGTTGGGCTGCTTTTATTTATTTAAATTTTGTGTGTGAGAGAGAAAACTGTTTGAAAAAGCTGTTTCCTTTCTGCATCATTTTTTGCTTCTTTAGAAAGGTGAAACTTTCAGGTTTTGAACAGTAAAATTTCCTGTTCCAATGGAGGGAAAGCTTCCTGTTCTATGAATCACTGGGACAATTCAACAATCAAGGAAACCACAGACCCTCATGGGAAAGAAATACTGATGAGGACACCAATCTGAGGAAGAGATGAAACCTCCAGACTACTCTTCCCATGAGCCACCACATCATCTTACATAGACACCATTCAATGTCAAATATCTCTAAGCTGTAGTAATTTGAATCAGGTTGATAAAATGAAATATTTGAATGTGAGGTAGCTGGACTTGGAAGGCAATGTTCTATTTCTACTCTGTAATTTTCACTCAAAATGTCTATTCTCTGGCCTCCTCGGTCTCTGATCTTACTAACAGACTTTCTGGGAAAGCAACATTGACCTCTCCAAAGGAAGATGTGGTTAGGGAGCACTTAAGCCAACTGAAAATGGGAATTTGAGTGAATGGGATCACAGGGTACATAAATTAAAGTGCTGAGAACTAACGGATGACCTTGCCAAAACACTTGTCATTGTCTTTGAAAGTCTATGTATGTTGGGGGAGGTTCCCAATGTCTAAAGGAATGAAGAACCATCTTCAAAGAAAGGCAAGGAAAAAGGACTCACAGGCTGGTCATCCTAACCACAGTCCCTGGAAGGTCATGAAACAAGTCCTTCTGGAAGTTATTTCCAGCCACATGAAGGACAAGAAAGTAACTGGAAACAGCCACCATGGATTTACCAAAGGCAAATTAGTCCTGATGAGGCAGGTTGCCTTATATGATGAGACTGTGTGAACAAGGGGAGAAAAGTGGGTGTTTTTATGGGGTGTCTGTGCCCTGATATTGGCAGTGGGAATGGAAGGTGCCCAGGCTGACCCATGCCAGACACAGCCAGTTCCAGCTGGTCCCAGCCGGCTCCAACAGCCCCACTGCAAGACACAGCTGAGCCCCTCAGGTTCCAGGAAGGGCCAAGCCCAGGTGGGAGCAGATTGTCCCTGAAGAGCCAGAGTCTGGGGAATCATAGAACCATAGAAGGGTTTTGGTTGGAAAGGACTTCAAAGACCATCCACTTCCAACCCCTCTGCCATGTGCCATCTCGCATTAGACAAGGTTGCACAAGGCCCCATCCAACCTGGTCTTGAACACATTTAGTGACGGAGGATCCACAACTTCCCTAGGCAATGTGTTCCAGTGCCTCATCATCCTCTTAGTGAAGAACTTCTTCCTAATTTCTAATCTAAATCTACTTTCTTCCAGTTTGAACCCATTACCCCTCATCCTATCACTATAAGCTCTTGTAAAAAGTTCTTCCCCAGCTTTTTTGTAGGCCCCCTTCAGATATTGGAAGGCTGCAATAATGTCTCCCTGAAGAATTCTCTTGTCCAGACTGAACAACTCTTTGTAGGAGAAGTGTCCCAGCCCTCTGATCATCTTCATGGCCCTCATGGGTAACCGAGAGGTTCCAGTTGACTGAAAGTTGACAAACGTGACACCTGTCTGCAGGAAGATGTCTACAATGTCACTCTAGTCTTCAAAAACAGCAAGAAGAAGGACCTAGGAAGTTGCAGACCAGTCAGCCTCACCTCCATCCCTTAAAAGGTGATGGAATAGCTCATTCTAGAGGTCATCTCTAAGCACATGGAGGAAAAGGTTATCAGGAGTAGTCAACGTGGATTCACCAAAGGGAAATCATGCTTAACTAATCTGGTAGCCTTCTATAATGGCGTAACTAGCTGGGTAGGTGAAGGGAGAGAAGGGAGAGCAGTGGATGTTGTCTACCTTGACTTCAGCGAGACTTTTGACGCTTTCTCCCATAACATCCTCATGGGTAAGTTCAGGAAGTATAGGTTAGATGAGTGGACTGTGAGATGGGTTATGAACTGGGTTGAACAGCAGAACTCAGACAGTTGTGATTGGCGTCAAAGACTCCAGCCGGAGACCTGTTGCTAGTGATATTCCCCAGGGACCAGTACTGGGTCCAGTCTTATAGAATCATAGAATGGTTTGGGTTGGAAGGGTCCTAAAAGATCATCTAGTAGATCATCTAGCTGGAGTGTGTCCAAATAAGGGCATCAAAGTTGATGAGAGGTCTAGAGCACAAGTCTTATGAGGAGTGACTGAGGGAACTGGGGTTATTTAGCTTGGAGAAAAGGAGGCTCATGGGAGACCTTATCACTCTACAACTACCTAAAAGGAGGTTGTAGTGAGGTGGGTGTCTGGTTTCTTCTCCTAAGTAACAGGAAAGAGGAAATTGCCTCCAGTGTCAGGGGAGGTTTAGATTGGATATTAAGAAAAGTTTCCTCCCTGAAAGGATTGTCAGACACTGGAACAGGCTGCCCAGGGAAGTGCTGGAGTCACCATCCCTAGTGGCATTTAAAAGATGTATAGATGTGGTACTGAGGGGCATGGTTTAGTGGTGACTTGGTAGTGCTAAGTTAATGGTTGGATTTGATGATCCTAAACATCTCTTCCAACCAAAATGATTCTATGATTCTATTAGAGTCATCACTTTATAACATCATGTCTTATCTTAGTGCTTTCCTCATTACTTCTTTTTTTGTCTGCAGTCTTGAAATTCTCTACATAACTTCAGCCAACTCATTTTTAAATCAATAAGTTTTATCATGAAGTTTCACTGCATTGCTATCCATATCCCAAGATAACATGCCAGTTCCCCCTATATGCTGATTTCATGGTTTTTCTTGCAGATACAATGAAGCAGTATTCACAGAAAGGGAGATCTCGTGATGCAGTAGATTCAGGGGTGGAGGAGGGTCTAAGTACTGTGGGGGCTTAGTTCCCAAGCACAACAACCTGGGAGCAAGGATGATTTTATATTTTGTACAGCAAAAATTTACCATAGAAGAAAAATTGCAAACTAGACTACATCCCTTCCTCCTCTCCATTTCCCACTATTGACTTCACCCCTTTGATGGCACAGGTGTTCTCTACCTACATGCTCCCTGTCTGGTAAATTATAGAATTGTGGAAAACCAGGTTGGAAGGGACCTCATGAAT
Organism: Brachypteracias leptosomus; assembly: GCA_013401335.1. Lineage (NCBI taxonomy): Eukaryota > Metazoa > Chordata > Aves > Coraciiformes > Brachypteraciidae > Brachypteracias > Brachypteracias leptosomus. The sequence goes on along the minus strand of VYZX01009676.1, from coordinate 128,004 downwards.
CATCTGGTCCAACCTTTCTTGGCAAAAGCACAGTCTAGACAATATGGCCCAACACACTGTCCAGCTGAATCTTAACAGTGTCTTTAAAATTACTCTTGAACTCTGTATAGCTGCTCAGCTTCAACAGGGGTCTGGAGTTTGTCTCTGCCCTTCCAACACAGACAGGACAGACCATACCTGGAGACAGAGACTGGATACTTGAACCCCAGACCAGGATCTGTTTCACTGATGGATCTTCCAGACACTGGGGGCATCTGTTATGTTTTATAACATATAAACCAGATATTATTGTATTATATAAATGTTGTTATTTTTACACAATTACACAGTATATTTGTTATATACAATTTGTTATGAATGTCTCACATGTTGTCCTGGTTTGAGTTAGAGCAAAACTAATCCTGTTCAGTGATTTTACTTTTCAGCTCAGCCTCTTCTATATAACTACACTTTCTAAAGTTAACGGTATATTTTTGCAGACAGTGTCTGCTTCTAGCAGTGATAACACTTGTTATTTATAGTTACTACCAAGGACTGTAGTTCAGAAAGGCCCTTGCTTATACCTGCTCCTGTGCAGACCAAGTTCACTGCTAAATCTTACGTACCATGTTGGTACCTGTGAGGGGGAGTGGATAGGACAGGTGACCCTAAACTGACCAATGAGATATTCCATTCTGTGTAAGTCATATTCAATATAAAGCTGTGGGATCTTGAGAGTCAAGCTCTCTTCTTCAATGGCCACCATCTGAGGAGGATTCTGTTCTGCCTTTGATCCCAACCTGTGTGTTCCAAAATCCAGCTCCTGAATCCAATTCCCATCTGCCCCTGAGTCCAATCTGGTACTTCCCCAGTGCTTGCTCCACAGCATCAGTGCTGACGGTGCCATCGGGAGGGGTTGAGGAGATATTGGCTTTGTACATATTTGTATGTATTTCATTTTATTATTATTTTCATTAAAGCTGTTTTACTTTTCCAATCCATAAGTCTCTCCCCTTACTCCCTTTCTCTTCTCCCTTTGGAAGGAAGAGGAGTTAAGAGAGACCATGTCATTCATCCAGTGGCCAGCCCATCCCCAAACCCCTGACATATGCACTGTGTTCTATGTATATGCTGAATGCTACATGAAATTCATAGCCATTTATATCCAGACACTACAGAAAATGCTTTTTATAGATATCTATAAATGTGTTTATGAAGTTGGCTATTACATAAAACCACTAGCAACAGCTTCTTGAGGAACCCAGTTCTGTCACTGTATGTTAGGTAAGATCTGAGACACCGTAAGGAGCTCCTCAGGAGGCATGAGCGTCGCGCTGCCTCATTCTTGCTTCCTCATTACATTTAGACAGGAGGTAGAGGTTCAGAGAGGGCTGTTCTGAGCCTAAGGAAATTTGAAGAGGCAGGAGAGTTCAAATGTCACCAGCATTGAATGGTGTCTGACAAAGAGTTGTGAGAATGCAATTTTGAAGCTAGACACATCAGTCTCACTTAGACCTTGCACTAGCTGTCTACGTCCATGCTCAGATCAAGCCCCCAGGCTGGGAAGGTGACTGATAGTTTTGTTCCTAAATCTTTCACTGATATACTGTTATTGGGATCAGTCCCATGATTTCTTTCTGGGTTGCACTTTTCCAGCCACTCAAATATTATGAAACAGGCATGTTTTAAGGCAAATCTGTTAGCAGCTGCTTGTGTAGCTTGATGATGTCATTGGATGAAGGATCTATCTCCAGAAATAAAGTACTATTGGTTTGTACCAAATCTCTTTGTAATCATTGGAATCTATCCCACTTACTAATGCAGAACAGGAAGGGCTGAATAACAGGAAAATTCTTGTAACATAATAGATTGTTGCTCCATGGAGCAATTTGAAAGAAACATTTGGGAAGGTTGTGATCCACATTCACTCCTTCAAGATCACAAGAAGGGAAGGGGCAAGAGACAGTAATTTCTGGAATGGGGAGCAGAGAAAGAGTGCAAAGAGCAGGATAAGCAATTCTCAGAAGCTCTTTGGAAAAATATAAACAATCTGGTAAGGGGGAGGAGATGTGGGAGCTGAGCAGAAGCAAATTAAAAGGATAATTAGAAGTGAAAAAAATTGAGTTGCTGAGTTCATTTTAGCTGGTGAAGCCAGGGATTTCAGATGTATTCACAGCAAACAGATGGTAAAAAAAGGGTAAAAAAACAACCAACAGCACACCCAGTAATCAGTTCCTTAGCATGAATATTAAGGGAATTTAGTTAGGAATAGGGAATAAGGAATTGGCAGCCTTAATACACAGCTACTTTTTTTGGGTATCTTTGCAACAGCAGAAGAGGGATCAGAGCAACCAGAAACAAAAGCCACAGCCCTGGTTTGTTGGGGGACATGAGCTCGAAGGGCCAAGTAAACCTCACCATCCATCTAGACTGACATTTTAACTGTAGATTTCACATTTCGCTGTGTAAGTGATTGGGACGCCTTTTTTCTCTGACACAAATGTCTCTGGGCACCTTGGAGTTTAATTAATGAACATACAGGTTAAATAGATAAGTCATTTTGCCATACCAGTAATAAAAGTATCCTAAAGAGAAAAGAGAGGGAATAAAGAACAAATGAAAAAGAACCCATTCCCCATCTCTAATAAGATCAAATAACAGGAGCTGCAATAAGCAAAACAGGAAAGAAGGAAAACTATCCACAATGTGATGAAGAGAGGACATCTTCCCAATGCAACAGTGTTGGGGACAGAGACGTGCAAAGCAGCTCTGACTGCAGTGCACCTTCATGGCATGAGGCAGAGACCAATGCAGTGAATTCCTTTGGCTCAGCACCACAAATGCTGTTGTCTTGCTCTGGATACAAAAATGGCCCGTACAAACCAAATCTCTGCACAGTGTGCTCCAGAGCTTTGAATCTACATCTCAGTCCTTTGGGGACAGGTGGGGTGTCCCCATGACATACTCTTTCCCAGAGATGCTTCAGCTTGGGTTGCTTCTCTTTTTTAGGGACTAAACAGAGATACTTTATACAGTATCAGCTTTCTTGAGGGGTGTACTTCGAGAGATTACTTGTGTCATCTGACTAGTCTAAAGCTGGGCTCAACCTATAGCCAAGATGAAAAGAGTCCTCCCATAGATTGAAGATACCTTAAAAATATGAAAGATTTTTATAAAAAAATACAATTCCCACTGAAATTACTAGCAGAACTCCCGTTGACTCAATTAAGAGAAGAATCACAGTGTTTATAGCCCCCAAACCTGTTAAAACATGAGGACATCTGACTCATGAGGACAGTAACCGGAGGCAAGCTATTCACACACTTTATTATTCATGTAATCATTACTCTGGACAGCATAAATGAGACCAAAATGATTTTATATAGAGAAGCATTTTTATGGAAGGCCAAAACTTTCAGATACTTTTGCTGATTTCAACAATATTTTAAATTTGCATTGACTTGCTAATTGGAGAGATTTACAACAGAAGAACTACTAAAAGAAAAAAAGAGTAGAGGTTTGGGCTTTTTGATGTTTGCTTTCAAAATTAAATGGAAATTAAATGGTAATGAAAGAAAAAAACCTCCACAACCATTGTGATTCCTCTAGTGTACTTTTTCCTATGAAGATTATTTTATTTTGAAGTGTTGCAATAAGCAATATATATTGTTGGTTCAAGTCTGGTTGGAAACAAATATTTTGTGTGGTTTGGTTTCTTTTGTTGTTGCTGAGGTGCTGCAATCTGTATTAAAAATGAAAAAGGACATGTATGTCACAGATAGGTGTGAGATGAGGAGAGTTATCCATCCTAACCATGGATTGACAGCAGCATTGAGGGCACCCTCAGCAAGTTTGCTGACAACACCAAGCTGTGTGGTGTGGCTGACACACTGGAGGGAACGGATGACTTCCAAAGGGACCTTGACAGGCTGGAGAGGTGGGCCCATGCCAACCTCATGAAGTTCAACAAGACCAAGTGCAAGGTCCTGCATCCGGGTCGGGGCAATCCCAAGCACTGCTATAGAATGGGCAGTGACTGGCTTGAGAGCAGCCCTGGAGAAAAGGACCTGGGAATACTGGTGGACGAGAAGCTCAACATGAGCCATTGGTGCACACTTGCACCCCAGAAAGCCAATTGTATCCTGGGCTGCATCAAGAGAAGTGTGGCCAGCAGGTCGAGGGAGGTGATTCTCCCCCTCTACTCCACCCTCGTGAGACCCCACCTGGAGCACTGCTTCCAGTTCTGGAGTCCCCATTACAAGCAAGATATGGAAGTGCTGGAACATGTCCAAAGAAGGGCCACAAGGATGATCAGAGGACTGGAGCACCTCTCCTACAAAGACAGACTGAGAGAGTTGGGGTTGTTCAGTCTGGAGAAGAGAAGGCTCCAATGGGACCTTCTTGTGGCCTTCCAATATCTTAAGGGGCCCCAGAAAGCTGGGGAGGGACTTTTTAGGATGTTGGGTAGTGGTAGGACTGGGAGAATGGGTCAACACTAGAGGTGGGTAGATTCAGATCAGACGTTAGGAAGAAGTTCTTCACCATGAGGGTGGGGAGACACTGGCACAGGTTGCCCAGATTGGTGCTGGAAGCCCCATCCCTGGAAATTTTTAAGGCCAGGCTGGATGGGGCTCTGAGCAACCTGCTCTAGTGGGAGGTGTCCCTGCTGATGGCAGGGGTGTTGGAACTAAATGACCTTTAAGGTCCCTTCCAACCCTGACAATTCTATGATTCTATGATCTTCCATATTTCTCTTCACTTCTTGTTGTGATGCTCATGAGCTGTGAATCTCTGGACTCAGGCATGACTACAAACACCACCAACTCCGGGACAGAGGTGCAGCCTTCCTGGCCCTTCCTGGCCCCAGGCAGGCAAATAGAGACCAGGGAGACTCTTCCTCCACAGCCTTTGTAAATAAAGTCCATGCTGTGCCATAGATTCCCCAGAAACCTGCAGAGGCAGCTCCACAGCCTCCCAAGTCCCTCCAGGACAGCAATACCAGCCATACAATGAGCTGCATTAAACGCAGATCAGGTTTCCTTCAAGCCTCTTCCTCTCCTAGTTGATAGATGCCCCAAGTCCCTTTTTGCTGATGTGGGAAATAAAATGGCCTGGAGAACCTGACACAGAAAGAAATGTCAGGATATGGTGGATAACACTGTATTCACTGGAGGTACAATCTTCCTCTCAGAAGAATTTCTGAAGAATAAAAGCCTCCATTTCCCCCTGGCACCAGGCCTGGCTTTGCAACAGCTATTTCTGTATTGCACTCGTTTCATCTTGGAGACTGTGATTCCTTGATAGATCAGAACTTGCATCACTTCATCTCCCACTTAACTAATTTGATGAGGAAAATGGAACTGCTATGGTGGCAATTTAAGTGTATTAAAGGAAAAAGTTAATGCAAAATTTTGATTCACCAAATTTAAAGTCCATTTCCATTACATTTAATAAGTTCAGCCTCTCTTAGTTCATCTGTACTTATCTTTAAGTCTGCATGGCTGGGTGGCATTAGGAATAAGAAGATTATTCATAGTAGGGTGCTCTGCCTATGAACTTTTTCTTAGCTCTCAGCAGAGATAAAGGATCTTTGCTCAACTGTATATCATTTCATAATCACGAGTGGTCGGCTTTTCTGTTCTTATAAAATCACAACTCACACCATCGGCCACAGACCTTTCAAAAAATACCAAAAGGGATATAATTAATTCAAACAGAGTAATCTTTCAAGTATGAGGATAGTCTGACACATGCTTTTTTATTTCTCTCCAAGCATACATGAATTATGAGATCCAAATCACAGCTCTTGTAAGAGACTAGTTCATGTGTTTGGGTAGGGAGAGGGGAAGGAACTTGCCACATGAATTCTCACCCATTCACTGTAAATCCATACACAAACCACTTGGAATTGAAAGCCTGAATTGTGATGTAGTACACCACAACAAAGAAAAGTAGGAGAGGAATTGAGCCCAGTGAAAAAGTTCTGTAAAGATTGACATTAACATGGTGGGGAGGGACAAGGCTGCCTCTGAGGTGGCAGCAGGTGCTTAAATTCTGAAAGATTTAAGGATTGATTGAGGGGAAAGAAAAAAAAAAGCGAGAAAAAAAACTTCCACACAATCTTACAGCAGCAGCTGGTGCTTGCCTGTCTGTGGAGTCAGGGAGAGGGAGCGAAGCCCTTGGAGCCAGCGTGGGAGCAGGTGGGGGGAGGCACCACTGGTATTTGCAGCAGACGTTCCTTAGCAACAACCTGGAGCAGATGGGAGGCCGGGTACCGCTGCGCAGAGGCTCCATCAGCAGCCCTCACCCCTCTCAGCCTCTGCCCTGGGCAGGGGGAGGTGGGGCAAGACAGCAATATCTACCAGAGAGCTTGTCTTCAGACAAAAAAGAAAGGGATAAGGAGATCACCTTTGCTTGTGCTAAGCTGAAGCCCAAAGTGACATCAATAAATTTGATTAAACAAGTTTGATAAATACCAATGACATTGTTATAATTGGATATATAGTATTGATAAGTAATTATGGAAGTGTTACACATACAGATGCTGACATACAAACATGTTCTTTTGCTATGACTGAATAACTTTGATTTTTAGGGATGATGAGAAGTTTTGGAAACTTAAAGAACATATATGTGAGCAAGACACTATCCTGAATCACAACTGGAAGGAAAAAAAAAAAAAAAAGGGGAAGATGATAGCAGGTCTTAATCTGTATCTGAAGTAAAATATAAGGTGATGGATGATCCACAGTTAAAAAGGTTATTTCAAAACGAACAGTTCACAGATGCAGAGGATTCCAGAGAAAGTCTGCATTGATAGATGGATGTGTTACCAAATTAAAGAAAACAGGAACCTTCTGTGGGATAATTAGTTAATCTTGTACACAGAGGATGTGAAGAATTATCAAAGTTGAACATATTTAACAACAGAGGTGGAGCTGCCTGCAGACAGTGTCCATAAGACTGTCAGTGTCCATAAGACTGTAACAAATACCCCCATGTCACACTAGCATACCTTTTTTCTTCAAAATCAGGTATGTAGAACTTAGCGCTCTGATACCCTGTACTATATTATTGTAAATATTGTCTTTTTATCATTAAAGGAAAAGAAATTCTACTCCCTGCATTTGATCTGGCAACACACTCTTGAGACTTGTTTGTAATCTGCATGAAAAAGCAAGGGGGAATAAAAGTACAAAGGCCATAAAAGTTTGTGATCAATAAAGAGCCGTAACTGTCTCTAGGGGGAAGAACTAAAACCATCTTTTGAGAGTTTGTACATAATAAGAAGTAGTGGGATTTCTTGCACCTTCTCAGGGGCATGTTGTTTGAAACATGCCTGTGGCTAAATTTGGATTACATCATCCAGACTTGTGCTCTTTTCTATTAATATCACTATTGACGAAAATATGATAGATTAATTGATATATCTTGGTTGATTACCTTGATTAATCAGGACCTAGGTGAACATCTTAAGGACTTAGGAATAGCTCTGTAGCCAGCAAAAGCAGATAAACACTTGATTATGTATTCTAGTGAGTCAAGCTCACCCATATGGGATCTCATCTCCTATGTCTCCATTTCCCTTCTGCTAATCTAACCTCTTAGCAACATTTTAGCAATTCCTGTGGGTAATACAAGCAGTGAATAGAAATTGGAAAGCTACAGATGAGTCTGAACTTACTTCCATTAAAACCAATGGCTGCTTTATTCCATTAACTTCAAGGACACTAGTCGGAGTGATAATGGTATTTAATATTATTTCTTTGGCAATGTCTGGACAAAAGAACTCCTTTTTCTTGCTTCTGTAGAGGTATAAACCGAAAAGAGTGTAACCAACCAGAGTAAGGTTGAAGTTTTCTTTCTTATCGGAATTTGCTGATCATCCAGAGTGGTGAAATTTTGAGGGGATGGTTAGTTTTATGAGCTTCTCATGTGTACCTTACCAGTCTGCCCATTTCAAACCTTTCAGTCCACTTATTCATCCACAGGTTACCAACATTTCTGATGATTCTCTGTTTCCTGACAGCTCACCTGCCAGATAGGACAAGATCAGAGCACAGAGCTGCTTCATGGACCCTCAAGAGCTAAAACTCCCTGTGTGCTAGCTAACAGACCATTGTGCTTTCAGGGTCTGCAGGGTTTCCACAGCTCCAGAGCCAGGGCTCAAAACCCTTTCACAAATTATTTTCAGTTGTTATTTTATCTCTGAGAAGCAGTAGAACAAAATTCAAAAATATCAGATATTATGTGAAAGACTTCCCTATCCAGACTCCTTAAACCAAAACCTGGAGCAGGTTGAATCAGTTTTGGTGCACAAAGTGATATCATTTTAAAGATGCAGTCAGACAAGTGTCATCTCATGGTTTCAGATGTTGCTGTTTCTTAATTTCCAATAACTGTCCTACCAGGCCCACTTTTATGCAATATGAAGTGGACTAGATGGGGTTGGGGGTGTGTTTATTTATTTGGTTGGTTGGTTTGCACTGTAACAGTCAAGGAGGTTTCCCAGAATGAAATGAAATGTCTACTAGGACAGGCTGAGAGAATTAGGGTTGTTCAGCCTGGAGAAGACAAGGCTCTGGGAAGACCTTATTGCAGCCTACCAGTATCTGAAGTGGGCCAACAAAAAAGTTGGGGAAGGACTTTTTAAAAAGGCTTGTAGTAATAGGATGAGGGGTAATGGCTTTAAACTGGAAGACAGTAGATTTAGATTAGAAATTAGGAAGAAGTTCTTGTTTATGAGGATGGTGAGACACAGGAATAGGTTGCCCAGGAAAGCAGTGGATGCTCCATCGCTGGTTGTGTTCAAGACCAGGTTGAATGGGGTTTTGCACAACCTGGTCTATAGGGAGATGGCCCATGGCAGGGGGGTTGAAACTGGATAATCTTTAAGGTCTCTTCCAACCCAGAGAATTCTATGGCTCTATCTCAGCTAAAAGGGCAGTAACCTTTAGCCAAAGGGCACTCCCATCTTACACTACTCAGATGTGAGCCCACGTACCCATCTGGCAACACCTATAAACTGATTGTGTACCTGCATCAACTTCTCTACTGTACCACAAGCCAGCAGTGTTAGCATTTCACCAGATGCTATTCCTAGCTGCTTTAATGTGAAATAGGTTTTATTTAAACTGATGTAGGAGTGTCCAGGTAGGAATTTGTAGTACTTTAGTTATGTTGATTGATATCACTTCTTCACTTAAACAATAGCTACAAGTAGTGCAAGCAGGCAAGTTACAGTAAGATAAGGCAAAAAAGCAATATTATTATTGTTGCTGTTGTAGTAATTTTAGCACAAACAAATTATGGCTGTAATCTTTCTCCAATCAGTAGCATCAATTACAACTTACTGTCTTCTTAGCCATTATCAGGCAGTAGTTCTCAATATGTACTATAGAGAAGGATTAAGGTTAGCAGATAATGCCCATACACAACATTCTTGCCTCACAGCTGTTGCCAGCCTGCCCATTTCCTTTTGTTTAATTAGGTAATTTAAAATAACTTCTCCCACTTCTCTTCACACTCACAAACAAAAGCCACTATTGACATTTCCAACACAAGATATGTAGCTTTGCATTCTTTATCATTTTATCCACCATCAGGGCGGATCCGTTTAACTGGTAGGAAAACCAACTTCACGTTTCATAGAATATGCCCTTTTTTATGCAAAGCATTAGCTCAAATGACATTTCAGCACTGATCCTGAGAAAAGGACATTGCAAAGTGTCTTTATGGTAAGATAAATCCAGTGTAGCATGAATAAGAAAATTTCCAGTGCATTTCCATTCTGATTACATATCTACTTCAAAATCTAGATAGCTTGTTTAAATCATCAGTCTAGTGGGTTCAATGTCATGGAAATTGCAAAGAAGTTCTGCTTTGCAGGACCTCTTGTACTGTATCTTGTTGAACAAATTTGAATGTGACTACGTACAGTGCAGGGAAATTTGATTGTGACACTTCTCTGCATGGATTGTGTCACTTTTCATAATAAACTGACTTTTTTCAGGCCTCAATTCAGCAGGTTATGTCACTTGACTCGAGAATAATTATTTTGAAAAAGATTGGGGTTTTATTTACTTCCATGGTAAAACTGTTCTGTTTGGGCTTGGTTTGTTTTTTTAAGAGGTTCATAGGAACATTTTTATAAAGGATCACATCTTGTATAATTTACTATAGTCTTATTGTGCAAATATTATTATTTCTCCTATTTTTTTCTCATAAAAGTAATAACAAGGGAAACAACTCCTTACTTCATTTTGTAAAGATTATTCCTTTTCTAGAAACTCCACTATTCTGGCTAGTCTCTAAAGATACAGAGGAAATTTCCCTGCCAATAATGCAGGCACCAAATAGCAAGTGATGTGCTTCTAGCGCAATCATTTTAATTGTCACCAAGCACACAGATGGTGACCTGTGAGACAGGGAAAACCTTGACGTAGATTTCTCTAACCAGCCCTTTGGCTTACAGGTTACTTTGGTTTCAATTGACTTCACATATTCCACAATGTCACAGACACTACAGGATATATAGATACAATGCTGAGACTGAAATGAGCAATTGCAGGAGAAACTTTTATACTTAACTCTGATTTAGAGGGAGGAAGGAATAGGATCTAAAAACTGCTATTTATAAAAGGTTTTCAAATTAAAATAAAACTCAAGATGGAAGAAGTAACTTCTGGATAGCTTCTTGGACACCTTCCTTCCTTCTCCCTTCTCGCTTCCTCCCTTCCTCATTCCTCCCTTCCTCCTCCCTTCCTCAGTCCCTCCTTCCCTCCAAGAGCTTCTCAAATCTGGCTTGGCTGGGTACCACCGTAGCTGTAGGTCCATTCTGAGCTCCATTCTGGACAATTTACACAAACAGGAGGGGTCAACCTTCCATGTTCTCCACCCAAATATTAGTTCACCCTCACTCCCTTTCCTTAGAGCAAAGCTCCATGCCTGTGTCCAAGGCTCCCATCATTAGAACCCAGAGCTTTGTTCTCATGAATATAACTGCAGCCAACGCTTCTACCTCAACCTGCCCTTGCGTCACCAATTCAATGCTTTCTGACTCATCCTTCCTTACCAGTTATTTCTCACAAGTCCTCTGAGATGTTAACAGCCAAGCAGGTATTTAGACAGAAATGTATATGTTTTTACCCCTTAGCCGCCTCGCTCCTTTCCCATTTGCTTGTGCCCTCTCAATGGCAAGCACACTGTGCTTGATAAACTCTGGAATAAACTATTGCAGACTCCTTAGCTGCCTGTTTATCTGTCTTTTCACTAGCAATAAGGTCACTCTTAAAAAGAAAACAATAAAACTTCTTCTATGTAGAATGAAATGACCTTTATTTGTTACATATCTATGCAAACTGCATAAAAATAGTATGAATATTATGACATGAGATAACCAAAGATTGTAAATTTAGGCTGACACTGTCCTCAACTTGAACTGTTCATCAAGAAAGTATTCTGTAAAACCAAAGATTTGGTCTTAAATCAGATTCTTTTGGGATGTGTCATTGTGTTTTATTATGTGTGTTAATATGTCTTCAGGTACTTCCTGAGTTGCCTGTCACACGAGACAGAGTCTCAGATGAAAGACTATCACTGGGGATCGGAGTCCCTTAGGACCAGATACTATAAATCTAAACCACAACAGAGACCCTGCCCAGACAGCCCAGAAAGGATACAACAGATGAACCATTCAGACAGACAAGGGGAGGATAAAGGAGAACAGGCACTGGCTGAACAGATCTGGGAAAAAAAAAGAACAAAGGTCAAAAGAAAGAGGCTTGTGAATCTTGACATGGTGGTTTCTCACATGTGGGAGATATGACAAGGAAGGCATCACTAAGCTTGAAGAAGACCTCAGGAGAAACATGCATGTGAACTATTTTCTGTTATTCATCTAGAACGGTCTTTTTGGTAACTGTAGGGTTTTATAGTCTATCTGGCTTGAAGCTAAGTGTCCTGAAACTAAAACCATACAAAAAATACCATCTTAAAATGTAAAATGCAAATGAAATTAGGCTTGAGACACTTGGAGAAAAAATTCTCACACTCTGAGAAGTCAGATTGCTTTCCAATCAGGTAGCCAACATAAGAGTTTCAGTTCATATTTGAACCCAGTCAAATCTTTGTTTCATTTCCTTTTATATTTAATGGCTACAAATAGTCTGTGAAGTTAAAAAAAAGCTAAATTAATCCTTCTAAATCTGATCCCCTTCACTTAACACAAATTTAAGGCACTGAATTGGGATTAATTGGAAGCCACAGATTTTATTTATAATCTATGTGAAAATATACTCAATATATGAGTCACAATGTGTTGCTAGCTACAAGATTGTCTCTTGTAATTGATGCTCCAATGAGTCTCAGTGCCCTCCAGAAACACTGTCTCCCTAACCCTAATAATTGTACACCTAACTGCTGGCACACTGCTGGCTCCTGGATCATTTGCTTACCGGAACTGATGCTCTTATTTCTGGCCCTGGGAAACAAATGGAAGATTTGGAAACAGATGGGAATTATGGATGGTTTCTCAAAAGGCAAGTCTCACATTGATCATCAGTGAACCAGTCATTTGTCATCTGTTGGTTCCCATCCACCTTGGCAGAAGAAGAAGGGGTAGCAGTGCCCCAAACAGGCTAAGCCAGCTACCTTCCTACCTTGGAGACAAATTGTTGTGGGCTAACTGCAGTGAGCAGCTGAGCACCACACAAGTGCTCGTCTGCTCACACTCCCAGTTGGATGAGGAAGAGAATCAAAAGGACATAAGTTAGAAAAGCCCTGGTAAACTTCTCTCCCTCCCCCCTAGTTTTATTGCTGAGTATGATGTCATATGATATGGAATATTCCTTGGGTCAGCTGGGGTCAGCTATCCCAGCTGTGTCCCCTCCCTACTTCTCATGCACCCCCAGCGTACTCACTAGTGGGGTGGTGGGAGAAGCAGAAGAAGCCTTGATGCTGTGTCAGCACTGCTCAGCAGTAATGGAAACATCCCTGTGTTATCAATGCTGGTTTCATCACAAATCTAAAACACAGCACCCTACAAGCTACTATGAAGAAAATTAACTTAATCCACAACAAAATCAGTTCACAAATTATGACACACGTGTGTAGAATTTGAAATCTGGTCTTTAGACAAGTTTTTGAAATTCAAATATCCATAGCAGGACTAGGAACTGAAGCACAACAGTTGAACGCCAGGAGGTAGTATTCTCACCCAAGATGGACTTTCTTACCTAGCAGAAAAAGACACAGCAGAAAACATAAACAGGAAGAAAAGAGAAGCCAAATTTTAATGCGAGAGGTAATGAAATATTAACATATTTTACCAACATTAAATTTTCAGTCACATGGGAATTCTTTTGTTGAAGTTATACTGCAGATTTGCAGTTTTCCATCTCAAGATATAATTCATGGATCATGAAAGTGATTCTCTTCGGCCTCAAAGTATATAAGTCATTGATCCCAGGGGAAAATATGAATAAAGTTCAAAGTGTTTTTTTCCTTCTTGTTTTCCTGTAGTATCTACTTTTCCCAGACACCATCTTTTCTTCATTGCTACTTTTGTTAGCCCTTGGAAATTCTCACCAAGGTGTTAGCCCAGTATCCTGTTGTTCCACACATTGCACAGACAGAAAACAAAAAGCCATTCTCTAGCCTGCTCACAGTAGAGCTGAAACTGAATGTCTGGGTGGAAATGGAGAAACCAAGAAAACAAAGGCAAAAACTGAGACTGCAGAGGTGGTGGCTGCATAATGTTAAGTTCTTTGTGGGGCTTATGATGAGGATGGGCTTTAAAGGGTATTTGGGAGGGGTGAGGCTATAAATTTTGACATTTGTTATGGAAAATACACATCAGTAAGGGAGAGGCAACAAGTGGAAGCTGGCAGATCGTGGGTGGAGCGGAGGCAGGAGTTGACATTGTGATGCTGATGGAAAGAGGCTGGGTGGATAGTTCAGTTCAGTTCAGTTAGTTCGGTTAAGGCAAACAGGTGCTTTGTTTTGGTTTTCTTATAATAAGAAAAAAGAATCCTAGGGGAAGTATAAAAAGATGTATTGAGAGGAGAGATGTGGTCAAAGTAGCAGCCTGGGAGACAGATATGAGGAAGGAAAGCTTGTATATGATGGGGTGACAGAGAAGCTTATCAGAACAAGAGCTGGCCAAAACCTGGGCAGGAATGTCAGAATGGCTGTAAAAGCCTTTAATTTAGGAAAGGTGAGGACCTAAATTTGAACACAGCTGAGGACCTGCAAGCCCAACAGAACAGTGGGATTTTCTTCAGCAAACCATTTCAGTCAGTGATTGTGGACAATGACTTTAACAAGAGAAGGAGAGGGACACGGGGCAGAAATTGAAAAGGTAATTAGGGGGTTTTTTTTTCAGATTTGTTTGTCCTTTGTTTTCCTTTTTCTTTTTTCTTTTAACATACACAAGATAAAGAAGCAGATAGGTCAAAGGGGAAATGCTTGAAACATGGGAGAGTCACTGGGGCAAGAAGAAAGCAAGTAGAGAAGGGAAATGGATTAAATACTTCTGCCTCTCTGATTACCAAACTGAAGTCCTGACTGAAGAGCCAAACATCTCTAGTGAAAATTCACAAAACACATCACAACTTCCATCATCAATAAGAAAGACTAATACTGAATGGTCCTTTAAACTGACAGAGTTTCTTTCTGATCCTATTTGTAACATAGCAGAAATTTTACTATACTGAGTAGATGCTTATTAAAATAATTTTGGTAAGCAACTTTGTACATTTTGATAGTGTAAAAAACTACCATCAGTTTCAATTTGTGAGTTAAAACCAAACCACGTTGTAGATAAGTTCCCTTATGAGTACTAATAAATAAAGGCATATTCATTTCTTATTTTTATTTATTTTTTTGTTTTAACAATGCTTTTTCCATCCATTTAGGCCCAGCTCCAATTTCAAGGTAAGATGTTGGGAAATACTGTGTCACTGTGCAAAATATATCAAAACAAAGTAGTAGTTCAGCATGACAAGACAACATGTCACTGCCCAGCTGGAATGCCAACAGAAAAATCAAAACAAACCCTGGTGTTTGTAGGCTCCTGCACAACATGACAAATGTACATTGTGATCTCAAGAGAAAGGAAGATGAGCTCAGGAAGTGTGTAATGAACAGTGTTCTGTCTTTGAGAGTCAGCAGCACTGGGAGAAACTGTGGTGCCAACAAAGCCCTACTACCTAAACCACTTTTATATTGAGCTGCTGGTTAGAAGAACTCCTGTTCCTGTTTATTCTACAGGAAAGACTCCACACAGACCTACAACAGGTTCGCGGCTGATAGAGGACCTTGGAGCCCTTTCTGAGAGCCAGCAAGGAAGGGCAGAACTAATGGGTTGGGATCCATCTAGCTTCACCTGCCAAGGAGAAGTGGTATCTTTTGCAGACTTGGGATAAATGATCCCCCATTTCCAGTGGATGGAGGTCAGTGCAGGTGGCTAGTCCCATCCTGAGGGGACTCTTAAGGGAGTTTCTTGCAGTCTTGGTTCACTAGTGGGATGTGATTTTGGTTAAAAAGGGAAGGAAGGAGGAAAGGAGAGGGAGAGGAGGGAAGGATAGGGATAGGGATAGGGTGGCATGGCTCACTTGTGCATTTTCTCCTGGGCTATGCTGATGCTGTGTGGTCCCTGTTTTCACAGCATCCCAATGCCAACAAGAGATAGAGGAGCTGTCATGCATTCACTACACTAGCCATAAAAAGTGTCTCTGATCCACTCAGAGGGAAACACACACCATGTTACTCGGATGATCACCAAAAGAGAGGCGTGTCTGAGGAGACCAGTGCTGCTATTGACCCTTGAGATGGGCAGGGGAAGTGGGGAAAGAGGATGTACCTGGCAGATGGCTGAGCTGCTCATCCCCATTCTGTACAGTAGGATGACATTAACTCCTGTGATTGAACAAGAGCCTACACACAAATATAAATAAATAATTCAAAATCCCTTGCACAAACATGAAAGCTGAGAGTGTTCAATTCAGGCTTGACTGTTACTTTTTTCTCCACAGCAGGACTGAACCACTGTGAGATATAAAGAAGTATTGACTCTATTAGGTTTCAGCTATTTACCATATTAATCATAATCCAGCTCACCTTTCAAAAAGTAAATAACATCTTTAAGATTATCAGACTCAGTTTCAAGCAACATTTTTCTTATTAAACAAGCACTCTGGACTGGGAAAAATCAATAGGAGAGTTAGACTAGCCACTATGCAGAGGGTGTTTGTTACCATCCGTGAGTCACTGTAAAAGATGACAAAGCTGCCACATCATACAGAAAAGTAATTTTACAGGGCTCAGGTGGGTTCAAGTTTCCATCTTCTCCCCTCCTGTAATACAGTGCATCATGTGTTTCCACCAGCTAAATGAATCTGCTAGCCTGCCAGACAGATGCTCACCACAGCGACAGAGCTCGGTGTGACAATTTGCATTTTATAGGCCACGTTTCCTTACCTTTTCTCTTTAGAAAGGAAGGCTAATTCCTCACAGACAGTGCAAGTTGGTGTGATTGGGTGGGTGTTAACAGCCCACAGCTGCAGGTGGCTGGCTGACCACTTCCCTCTGTGGAAAGGGGAGGATTCTCATTTCAGCTGTCAGGAGGA
>VYZX01009676.1:94387-106957 GCA_013401335.1 Brachypteracias leptosomus | reverse complement strand
CCGAGCTATGTGCTATACATGCTAAAAAACACTTAGGTGTTTTTAAGGACTAACAGTAATTGGGGTTCTTCTTAGGTAAAGAGGGAAAGGGAGGCGCTGCTTTTAGGTGACAATATGGTTAGATGGTTATGCTATAACCCTCTGGGATCATTGCTTGGCACAGATTTGCCTATATCTGTACTGTTAAACTCCCCCAGCCTGTGAAAAAAGGTGGGCACATCTGAACTGTTAATTGGGAATGGTCCCTGGTCTGTGCTGATTCCCCAACTGTGTCCAGGATGTGTTTGGGAGAGTGCCAGCTGGCTGGGGCCAAAATCAGAACAGGAACCATTTATCAGGACAGGCGATCAAGTTCCCATTCCTGGGAATGTTCCCTGGTGCCATTCAATTAGCTAGGATAGAGATGTAGTCCAAAAGTCTAAACTAATTACCATGAAAAGAGACAGTAATTCAGTGGTGGTGTTTCATTGCCATATGCTGGCATCTTTGGGGTCTGGAGAGAAAATGAAACCATCTTAAGGAAATCAGCTTTCATTTAAACCAGATTTCAAGATCTGATATCCCGAGACTGTGTCCTGGACACAGTTATTGTGAAGAATGTTTACAAGAAACAGAAACACTTTGTTACAAGGTCTTACCAGGAAAGGCAAGTGTGCCACATACGTGCTCAGGCTTCGTAAAATCCAAATTCTTCCAGTGACATGACAATTGCAAATGACAAATCCCTCTTCAGATTGAACCGAAGAGGCTGAACAAATATAAATATATGTGTTTTAGAAAGAAATATCAACTAGTCCTGTCCCTGGCATGGATTTACCAATGGGGTAAATGACATGAAGCTATCTACTTGCCACTCCTCTTTTGGGGTAGCACATGCACTGAACCATAGGAAAAGGAGAAGATTATACTGTGACACTTCATTTTAGTACTGACCTTAGATCCATATCTACCAGACCTCTAGAGCCAGCAAATATCTGGATCATGGGAAGCCACTGCAACAGCAAGGTGGTAAATAACTGATGCAAAGGCTATTTCTTGCACTATGGTTCTGCACAGTATCAACTACTGGATCCTTTGAATAAAGACTGGTCTCCAAAGGTGAGAAGGAAGGTAAAATTCTTCCATGTTTACTGGGACACCAGCTGGGGTATGATAAATGTCTCATCCTACTTCTGTTATATGGAAAACATTTATCTACTGAACACCTGCAACACAGCCTGACAGTGAAATGAGGACTAGCTTTAAACAGTGTCTCACTGAATGGAAAATGTGCATGTCAGACATGATGGACACAAAATAACTTGATTGTATCTCAACAAGTTCTCCTTTATATGGACAAATACAAAATTTGCTTGAAATAATTGCATCTCAGGTGTGCCTCACTGCCAACTTGTACCTTGCTATAAGAAGTTATCACAATCTGATGTATATATCCTGTTAGCTTTTACCAACTTCCACTCACTAAATTGCGGGAGATGGATAAAGGTCAATTGGTGGCTGAGAAAATTGAGTTTAATCACAAGCCACCTAAGTGAGGAAAGACATTACCATCTGGCATTATATAGTACATTAAACTGACTCTTCTCTGGCCTGTAAAGGTCATTGTACATTGTATGGCAAAGGTTGCACTGTCGAAATGCTAATTGATTTTTAATATTGGCTGCTGGTTTTCCTGTAGAGGGTGTCAAGTCCCTCTTGGGAGTACTTACAGACACTCATTTGGATTCAGTCATAATTGCCATCCCATGCCAGCAAAATCAGGTGGATTTTTGTGGTCCAGTCCAGCAAAGCTAGAAAAGGACTAAGGATCCAGATAATAATCATGACTCTGCCACTGAATGACTAGATCATTTCTGTCCAAGTTGGGTAATACATCTAGAAAACAAGATAATCCCATATTCTTGCTCTTTCCATCTCCAAATCCCATGGGCAAGTTATTCACAAAACTGGTCTGAACTCTCGGTGTCAGGTCCACAGGGTTTTAACTGTTAGCTCATATTATAGTGCAACTGACTTAATTGTGAGTTTAATAGCTCAATACAGAAAAAGCATAGAATCACAAAACGGTTTAGGTTGGAAGTGACCTTTCAAGATCATCTAGTTTCAGCCCCCCACCACGGCAGAGACATCTCCCACTAGACCAGGCCGCCCAGTACCTCATCCAACCTTGTCTTGAACAAACTCCAGGAACAGAGCATCAACAACCTCCCCGGGCATCCTGTTCCAGTGTCTCATCACCCTCTGAGTAAAAAATTTCCTTGTAATTTCTAATCTAAATCTACCCTCTTCCTGATTGAACCCATTACCCCTTGTCCTATCACTGCAGGTCCTTGCATCAACAAACTAGTACAAGTTCACTGGAGACCATTGACATGATCGGGGCTGGAATGCCTCTGAGGAGAGGCTAAGGGATGAGCATTGTTCAGAGAGGAGAAGAGGTGGCTTTGGGGGACCTTACAGCAGCCCTCATTACTCATGGGAAGGTCATCAAGAAGACAGAGATAGGCTTTCCACAGTGGTGCATGGTGGGAGGATAAGAGACAACCAGCTCAGAGTCTCAGACTGGTTATAAGGAGAAACTTTTTTTGTCATGAGGACAGCCATGCAGTGGAGCAGGTTACCCAATTACATTGTACTTCTCCATCCTTGCAGGTTTTCAAGACCCAAATGGATAAAGCTCTAAGCAATATTATAAGATCCCGTTGCTGACCTAGTTTTGAGAAGAAGGTTGAAATAGGGATCTCCTGAGGTCCTACTTGACCTGCGTACCTGATGACCTTATGAAATGGGTACGATGGTGCTGGGTACTCCCTCTCTGTAAGCCCTCTGGGAGAATGGACAGAGGCAATATCTGTTGTTTTTCCAGATCCAGCACACGCAGAAATCATTATGAGTCAGGTGTATTTCCAGCAGCTTCCTCAAACACCTCTGGAGAGGGATACTAGATGGTGACAGTTTCCCTTTTGAAAAGAAGCCAGCTGATAATTTTCTTTGGCATTTGTGTTTATGTCCAATGGCCTGCTTCTGATTGTCACCTTCAGTAGCATGAAATGCATGTGGATCATATACAATTACCAAACATATGCAAAGTCCAAATCTTCTCAGTGCATGTTAGTTAGAGTCAGATGCGTTTCTAGGAAATCCTGAAAGAAAGAAAAGTCCAAGATTTGGAAGGATGTGATTGAGAGGACTCTGGTGAGACAAACTGCCTGGCTGGGAGCAGTGGGTTGCAATGACAGACGAAATGCCTGGCATGGCACTGGCAGATTTCTGCGTTCATAATTCCCTCAGCCCTACAATGAATTCTGGAAGGCTAATCATCATTTGTATTAGATCACTAGACAGTAGGTAGACATAACTAATGATAAAAGCACTTTTCAAAAGAAACACACACACCCCCCCCTTCAAAATACCCCAACAAAAACACACAACAAAAAACAAACTTTCACTATTTTAGAACTGTGTATTTCTAGAAAAAAACCCTGGGACTTCTTTAAATGGCACTTCCAGTAGTTTAGACAATATTACCATTTATATTCAACTTGTCACAGCTTTGCACAAATACTCAAAATGAAAAGAAAACCAAAAAATTTTAAAAAAAGTAGATGAAAAAGCACTGCCAGAGCTTAAAAAGAACAGAGGAAAACAAAAGACAACTCATTCCCAGGGCAATCAAAGCTCCTTTTTGTCAGATTTAAAGAATTTCATCCAATTTCCCCATTAATCAGCTGATAAAGCAGGCCCATTCTGACATGAAGCATAAGATAATGTCAACATTATTTGCAAACTGCTACATTACAGTGACAGCCTAATGTTTATTACTGTCAAATTACTGTCATTTTATTAAAAGGACCAAAAGAGCTGGCTTTGCTTGGGCACAGCTCTCAGTCCCACCAGAGTATGAAGCTGCTCCCTGTTCCCTGTGATGGCGCACAGGACATCCATTCCTTTGCACAGACAGCTCCGTGAACATGCTGGCTAATCAACAATGTAGGGAATTTTAAATACCAGCACATCTTCTTATCTGAATCACCCTTTGGTTTTTGATAGGTTTTGGGGGTTTGTTTTTGTTTTTTTTTCTATTCCCCCTGAAGGCTCCATATGCATTATCACAACAGTTTATTCTCCTAATAGCTCTTCTCCCCAGAGCGATTGTGTTGTCAGGGCCAGATTCTACCAGCCCTGCTCGGTTTGAAAAGTTTTCTCTGCTGCGTCAGTTCTGGCACTTGTGAAGTGACATGCTGTGCAATTTTAAGAAAGTTATCACTGTGCCACCTTCTACATTTGCATTTACTAGTCAAACAGAATGCAGTATTCTCATCACCTCTGCTTTTCTAGTGTATAATGAAAACACTTGGTAACAGATCTGGGCTAATTCATTCCACGGGCTTGCATGCAAACACCCTAAACTTTATTTTGATGCTGATAACAAGGGCATAACGAGAGCTGGAAGCTGGAGACTGCAAAATTCAACCCTAAAATCAGTGACAATTTCCTAGAAATAGTACTGCTGAGAGCTGACACATTGCTTACATAAGGAAAGGAAGGGCAGGCACTGTCTCCTGTGGCCTTTTAAACAAGGTTTGAGATCCTTTTATTCAGCTTTGGCAAGAATTGTTGGATTTGCATTTTTTGTAGGGGAAAGGGTGTACAAGCCTCCTCTGCAGAATGGCTATGGGCACTAGGAGCAGGAATGGGATTTCTTGTGCTGCCCTCAACACATTCATAACACAGTAATTTAGCTAAGGTTTAATAATTTCTTGCGGTAGAACTTAACATGTCAGATTATCTCCTATAAAGGTCAGAATGATTCCACTACATACATAAAAAATGAAGAAAAAAAAAGCATAAGATATAGATCTTTTACTGTGCTCCACTGGTTTGTGTCCACAGAACCACTTTGCTTGGTGTGACCCTTGCCTCCGGTGTCTGCTTTCACAGTTAGTAATGAGCAAACTGCAATTAGAGTTGGTTCAAATTAGAGTTAGAATGATCATTTTAAACTTTTCAGAAAAGAGAAAATAAACTCAGGACATGCCTCTCTACACGTAGGTGAAAACACTGCAGAAATACACATTCAATAGCAAGTCCTACAACAACATACTTGATGTGATAGGTGAGAATTAGATTAGAAGTGAGGTGAGGGTTTAAAGCAGCTGGCTTCGGTTGTCATTGCAAGATCTGTTAAGTATTCCTAACTCAAATACTCTCACTCCTAGTCCAGCTCAGTGTCCAAACCAGTTAACCTCATTGAGTTCTAGTAGTCAGTTTCCAGATACAAAACTAAGGTTTGTGGAACCAACCACTGCAAACCAGAACCAAAAGAAACTTTGATAGATACCTGCACAAGAAACTTATGTCTCCTTTCACCACTTCTTATGACCTGTTCAACTCTGAATCAGAGGATCTCATATAAAATTTAATAACTTCTAATTAACCTATTTCAATTTATGCCTTTGCTTCATTTGGATTCATTATTTGATGTCTACCACTTAGGGAAGCCCTCCACTGCATCCTCCAAGCCAGTGATGATCATTTCTTGTCCTGATTGTGAGACACGACCTCTGTAACGTCAGATACCTGTTCCACATTGTGGAGATTCTCCCAACCCCTGCTTGCAGCAGCCCTTACTTTAAAAAATGTAAGTCTGCCAAGATGAAGGGACTGTGGAGAATCTCATATGCAGAGAGCCTTTGCGTGAAGAGCTTTTTTTAGGTGAGCTGCATGTACACAAAGACCAATCCTAAGGCTCCGAGAAATTAGCATCCTTGAGGTTTAGAGGAGAATTTTCTAAGTTGGCTTAGCTAATACTGAAAACCAGAAACAACTCATGACTGGATTTTCCCCTGCGACAGCAAGGAGCCACCTTGCACACTACACATGACTAGTCTGGAATGAGCTGTCTGCATTAAGGTCATTTCTTCATTGTCCTTATTCTGTGTTATGTGAAATGTCAAGATGGT
The DNA here is from genome assembly GCA_013401335.1 of Brachypteracias leptosomus. Taxonomy (NCBI): domain Eukaryota; kingdom Metazoa; phylum Chordata; class Aves; order Coraciiformes; family Brachypteraciidae; genus Brachypteracias; species Brachypteracias leptosomus. Next base: position 100,994 of record VYZX01009676.1, on the reverse strand, counting down.
GCATCTTCCTTCTTAAAAAAAATAGATATTTAGTGTGTGGTTGTGTTTTTGTGGGTTTGGTGGGGTTTTTTTTAACATGTCATTTGCATCAAAGATTGTTTGCTTATTATCTAATTTTACCAAGACACTTAGGTCAGATCTTCTTCTGGTATAAACTGGAAGTCAGCTGAAAAACTACAGTAAGAATAAACACAAACTTGAATTAAATATAACTCATCTCAAGAACAGGCAAAAGGAGCACATCTGGTAGGATCTCAAGCTATTTTTTTTTTCAATTTCAAATACGAATGACCTCCAGTACACCGAAATTTAATTGAAAACATTTAGTCTGATTTAGTAAGCCCGAAAGTCTGTCTCTCATAGAAGACATCACTAAATTATTTTTCTGGTTGGGGGGAGATGAAAAGAACTAGTCCTCTGCAGCCGTATAATACTTTAAGGATGCATCCCCACCAATATCCAAACCATGGCTCTTAAATCTGCAGATGTCTGAAAAAGATTTTAAAGTCAAATAAGGCAGAAGATTAGGAGCTCTTTACTCCCAGGGAATTTCACATGCTTGAAGAACAGCAATTGCTTTGTCTTCTGCTGAAATGCAGCTCTCTCTGGGGTAAAGAGAAGCAGCTGTGTAACAACACAAGCGATGCCACACAGGAACTTGACAGAAAAGGAAAAATTGCACGTGAAAGCACAGCAGCACCAGGAACTTTGCTAGACAAACTCTGCAGTCATTACCCTTTCAGATTATTGAGACAGAGATGGGAATTAGGCATTCTGCACCACAGGGCCTTTAAACACCCCTGTGTGGCAAACCTTGAAGTTTGATATCTTATTTGAAGCCTGGCAACCAACACCTCATAGGGCCCTTTGCTCTGCTGCTGTTGCTGCAAGTGTTGTTCTAGTGTCATAACAGCAGATACATTTTCATTCAGGAGCAACATTTGGTTACAGACTGAGTTTGCTTGTACTAATAACTTGGGCTGCTTCCAAAAAGGGGGAAAAATAAGAGGGAAAAAAAAAAAGAAAGCAAAAAAAATATGGAAAACAGGAAAGGCAGCAATCCAAATATGAATCAAAAGTTGTGCAACCCACGGAGTCAATGGGGACCTGCACTGACATAATAAATACCTGGGTGAAAAATTAATGCAGCTGCTGGAATTCTAAGAGACAAATAACCAGCTTTGCCAGAGGCTTAGGAAGTGGTGATGAGTTTACCCGTAAAGGAATTTTGCTACAACTAATTAAAGCATCAGTAAATGTAAATGGCGCCCAAAGAAGGAACACTGAAGCAGTTCTTGTGAAGTTCACAAATTGCTGCTGTAAGCAGGAGGCTAGTGACCTGTTACTACCTTCCATAGGTTGGAAGTCATCAAAGAGGTGCCTGTTTTGCACAGGCAGCCTTTGCATGATCTGCTGGGATGGCAGGAGTGTGCCACCCTGTCACTAAACTATAGGTCTCTTCTGGAGGGTAAGAGGTGGCCTTCATATGCAAAGTTTAGGTTTAAGTGAAGGATTTAGACACAGGTAAACAGAAGTGTTTGAGTCCCACCAGAGGCCTGATCTATACCAACAACAAAACCACTATCTGCAACAAAGCGGGAGTCAGACCTGCTCCTCTAATCCACTGTGTAGGGACCCAACCTCTGCCAGCCCTAAGTACTGGGACATCCAGATGCAATCTCAAGCAATCTTGAGATTTGAGTGGTAAGTAATGCTTAGATACCTTAATCAGATACCGGTACATGAAATAGGAGTGGGTGACTTTTCCAAACCAACCTCATCTAGAGAAAACTTTTCTCTGTTTACTTACTCACCAGGATATTATTGCAGGGCTCTGTTATGCATTACCACAGCAGTACTGTAACAACACAGCATTGATCCCAGAGCACTGTATGTGGATAAATAACAAGAACTTGTGATCAGCAATAATTTCAGAGAGTTAATGCAGACGGCTGAGAAATAATACATGGCCCCTAAGGCAGGGCAGTAGTAGAGCTAGGAGAGAGTTCCACTGAAGGCAGTAGGACTTCTGCTCCTGATACTTTCTGCCACATTGGAAACAGATCATAGCTACTGTAGCTTACAAAATGAAAATAATTGAAATAGGTGGTAACAAAAGACTGATACTGCTAAAACCATGTTTTAGATTATCTACAGGGCATCCATGCCCAGGTGCTGGCAGGGGCAGGGCTCGGAGGAGAGGACTGCACAATCCCCATCCCCACCCCCTTGGTCAGACAGTGAAGTTTGGGTGGAAGGGGTAAAACTGGGAATGGGGAAAGAGGGTGGAAGGAAGGTGGTGTTTTCATTTGCCTTTTTTCTCACCCGTGAAACTATTTTAATTGGCTATAAATTAAATTCATTTTCCCCAGGTCAAGTCTGCTTTGTCTGTGATGATAACTGCTGGGTGATGGTGTTGGGTTTATGTGGCAAGGTTTTGATAACAGGGGGCTACAGGGGTGGCCTCTGTGAGAAGCTGCTAGAAGCTTTCCCTGTGTTTGATAAAGCCAATGCCAACTGGCTCCAAGACAGACCTGCTGCTGGCCAAGCCCAAGCCCACCAGTGACAGTGGTAGCGCCTCTGTGATAACATCTTTAAGAAGGAAATAAAGCTCCAGCTGCACAGCAGCTAGAAGAGGGAGAAAATGAAACAACTCTGCAGGTGCCAAGGTCAGCGAAGAAGGAGGGGGAGGCAGAGCAGAGATTCCCCTGTAGCCTATGATGAAGACCATGGTGAGGCAGGCTGTCTTCCCACAGCCCATAGAGATAAATAGTGGAGTAGATATTCCACCCTGCAGCCAAAGCAGGTAGATGTTCATGGAGGCCAGCTTCCTTCAGAGAAGGACTGTCTCCTGTGGGAGGTACCCCAAGCCTAGCAGGGTGTGAGTGTGAGGAGGAAGGAGCAGCAAAGATAATGTGTAATGAACTGACCCCAAACCCCATTCCCTGTCCCCCTGTGCCATGCGGCAGGAGGAGGTAGAGAAATTGGGATTGAAGTTGAGCACAGGAAGAAGGGAGGGGTGAAGGGAAGGTGGTTTTAGATTTAATCTTGTTTCTCATTATCCTACTCTGATTTTGACTGGCAATAAATTAACTTCCCCAAGTCAAGTCTGTTTTGCCCATGACAGTAATTGCTGAGTGATCTCCTTGTCCTCATCTTAACCCATGAGCCTTGCATAGTATTTTTTCCCCCGATCCAGTTGAAGAGGATAGTGCAGTGTGGGGAGTACTTGGTGTCCAGCAAGGGTCAACACACCACAGTCACCTCCCCATCTTTATCTCAGGACACAAGCTTAAGAGGCCTGCTTTTTATTGATACATATAGCAGTCCTAATATGAAAATATGACCCTAATGGCAAAATTTTGAACTCTGTTGGCTGGAGACTGGTACCTGGGTGCATAGCTGCCTAAATCAAAGCTGTAAATCTTTTAAGGCTTGTTCTGTCCTAATCAAACTATAATATATTATGGCCAGGTACTTAACATTCTGACTATTGTTCTTTTGAGAGGTACAGATGGATCAGAAGCTCTGCCCTAAAATATAGCTGAGGCTTTTTAATTTTAAAGCCTCCTAGGTGGAGATAATAGGAACAATACATTCACAGATACATGAACTAATGCAGTATTGTTCTGCCCACTGGATGTGAAATGCTGCAGATACTCTAAAGAAGGTAAATAATAAATTGCAGTTTGCTAGTTTTTTGTAGCTTTTCTTTTTTTAATACTAACAAACTCTTTGAAAAATAAATGCCTGCATAAAATTGAAAATGCTGCCTGCTCTCTGGATGTACCTGTAGTAGAACAAAAGATCTGCAGGGATGATTAATAAGTAGCACTGTTTCTCAAGCACTATCTGATTAACAAGCATTCCCATTTACAGAACCCTCCACTTCAATTAGCAGAACAGGGCATCGTCAGCAAATGGCAATAACGAGGTTGGCAGTGGGGCAGCAGAAGGAAGTCAACTCTTTCCTGCTAACATATGCTGATCATTGGGAACTTATTTATAATCAGCTCACTTACAGTCTGTGTTTGCAAAAGAAAGAAGACAGAGGAGGGAGCACAGACTTCAGCTTTAGTGTGTTTATTCATTACCAAATTAACAACTGCAATTATTTCAAAAGCCTTTCATGTGGGTCAGTAAGGAGGTGCCAGCTAACCTCAGGCAACCAAGTAAGGCTTCTAGCATAGAAGAGTGCTCCTCAGCCTAGCCAGACCATCCCTGGCATGCCTGTCTTTCCCTTTCTTCAATGGCTTTCTATCCCAGCTGTCTATAAAGGAACCTAGAACTACAGTCCAGAGTTAAGATCACATTGTGTGGGTGCAGGATACCTGAAACACTTAAGCCTCAATATACACTGGAGGGATTTACACTCCCTGGTGCTCTAAGTACCTTTGAAAAGGCCACAGATGCTTTCTACATCCTTCAAGACTGCACTAAACAAAGCTGTTGTAATGGTCTCAAGGCCTGTAGGCTGAGGGACAAAAAAGATGTGCAAACATCTTTTTTTACCGTGACTGTCTTGAGGAAAAAAAAGTAACAACAAGAAAGCATGTTGTGTATTTTTATCCTTTTTTCCATGCATTTTTACAGAAGGGAAAGGAAGAAGAACCTAAGTTTGGATTCCTCTCAACTACCTTCACTTGGGTAAAAGCTAACTAGTCCAGTGTACTAGAAAATGAAGAATAGGGGAAGATCTTATTTTCCCCATGACATATATAAAATTAAAGCAAAAGAAAGATATTCTTGATGCCTGGATGTCATGTCCATCATCAAGAAAGAGGATCTGGGGAACTACAAGCTGGTTAGTCTAACCTTGGTCTCTGAGAAGGTTATGGAGCAAGTCCACCCCGATGCAAATTTCCATTCACATGAAGGACAAGAAGGTAACTAGGAACAGCCAAAGTGAATTTAGCAAGGGCACCTGTAGAGAACAAGGGGGAGGAAGGGGACACAGTTAATACATTGCAGGACCAGGCTCCTATTCAGGTGGACCTCCATCACAGTGATACTACAATGTTTCAGAATCACAGCATGGTTAGATGTTGGAAGGGACTTCTTGAGGTCATGTCCTCCTCTCTCTGCTCAAGCAGGGCCACCTAGAACAGGTCGCCCAGGACTATGTTAATAGAGAGAACTACGGTTTGAGAGTTCTGTCTGTCCTGTTACTACAAAAACTTTCTAAAACTTCTAAAAGTTTTTACTTTTTGTTGTTGTTATTTTTCTCCCTACCACTTGATTTCCTCACATCTTTTGAGTGGCCTAGCAACAGTAGGCATGTCCTGAGAGAAAGTCAGGCTTTAAAAATATACATCTTTAAAAAAAAATAAAAAAATGAAAGAATGTGTTTTGAAGTGAAATAATAACTCTGTTCCAAATACATGTTCTCCTGCAAACCTGTTTTCCTGGGAAAATTTGAGTTTCTGAGGAATATTCCATCAATGATAAATTTCAGGATTGTTTTGGCTCTCCTTCTGTGTAGTGCACAGTGATCTACCTGCATCACCTCTTCAGATAAGTGTTTGAAAGTTAGTGAATTCCTTAAATGTTAAGAGCCATAGAAGGATGGAGTCTTAGATTTTCATTAGCAGAAGTGTTGCATATTTTCTGTTCCCTAGTTAAAAGATTTCCTGCAGATATTCCAAAGGAGAGTTAATCCTATTTATACAGCTCTGGATAACTGGATAAATACACTGGAGGCTTTTATTTCCCTTCTGTGCAGCATTTGATGGTTATTGCTGGGGGCTGGATAGTAATATTTTAGATACTAGATTGAAATGGGAAATATTTTACTTCCTATTGTTTTAAGTATCTATGCATAGACATTCAGCATTTCCTAGTCTCCAGCCTTTCCTTCAACCAATCCCATTTAAACCTTCCTTTAAGCAGCAACTAACATTTATAGCATACCCATAAATCCCCTCTTGCACAAGACCTCTCAGCCAATATTCCAGCTAATCCTTAGATTTAAGATGCTTACAAACAAACAAGAACATGCAGCCATGTTTAACGGAAGGCTCTGGAAACAAACACTGAGTATGAAAATGTCCTGATAAATACATATGCTAAGGAGGTTATGTCACAGAAACCAAAAGACAATCTGCCTTCTTTTCCACTTGCAACGAGCAGAGCATAAAACTTGTTGAAGGAAGGATGGAGATGAGGACAGACAGCCAGCAGGTAACACACAGTTACATACACATCCTCTCACCTACTCCCATCTACTTGGAATAATCCCCTCTATACAGTGTTACAAGCCAGACACATTGCTATGAGAGCCATCTTCAGTGATTTTCTCCAAGTATCTATTTCCAGACCCCATGAATTGCTGCTGTTTTCAAGGTATCAACAAAGCTGGATTTTGAATAAAAATATGAGTGGGAATCATCATGCTTCAGCCCAGACATCTAAGGTTTAAACATCCAAATAAGTGTAATCACCCATTTGAGTCAAGGGGGAAGAGCCAGGTGCTTTCAGGGGCTGAGTCACCTGATCTCAATGCACTTCAGTCTCAAAGAGATGAGTTACCCTTTCAGCTTGTTTCTCTTAGTTGACTATAAGGGGGACCTGGGCAACCAGTCAAGAGCTTATCATTTGGGTTGTAGAT
>VYZX01009676.1:67572-77991 GCA_013401335.1 Brachypteracias leptosomus | reverse complement strand
CTAGTCAAAGGAACCTGCAATACCAAATTTCTTTCTGATTTGCATATTTGAACTCATTAAGTGAGATAGGTGAGATCAATTCTGTTGTGAGGAATTAAGTAGCTATATGAAACAAGTCCTCCTCTGGACAGAAGGTATGATGTCAATTTTTGTTTTAAAAGCATCCTTAACATTTATGATTTTTTTTATATAGGCTTTCTGGAATCTTCGTATTTTGACTGAAGATTACTCAAAACTCTGTATTTCCCTTTAATGGATTTATTCTACAAGAGAAGCTCCTTGCTGCTGATTTCTTTCATTTTGCCTCATAGAAAGGAGAACCAAATCACAAGTTCATTTTCTTTACCTCATGTACCTCCTTCCAGAACAAGGAAAAAACATTCCATGTATCCTTTCCTTTTTAAGCCAGCAAGATAAACCTGCAGTCTGCTTTGACTTCCTATTGTTTTCAGATGTGAAATGTCTTCCTGAGGACATTATCAATTTTAATTTCTTAATTTTTCCTTACTTCTCCAGGTTGTCTACATATTGGATGGATAATTGCCTTACATGCTATAGTTAACTGAGTTTTCAAGCATCTTCCTGTCCAGCAGAAGAAATGCAATCAACACTATCAGCTGTGATTCAGATCTTTTGTACATAGAGAGCCCTTACTTATATCTACTTATAGTTAACTTCTTTTGTATTCCCATTCTAGCACAATGTCTTTGGGCTGACACGAGAGAAGACAGAAATAGCAAAGAAGAAATGCTTTGATTTTCCCTGTCAACATAAAAACATGGAATCACCTAATAGTATGGAAGGATTTGCAAACAATAAACTTAAGAAGTATGTCAGTTCTAATTGCTGAGGGCTGGACACTAATCCTACAATGTTTAGAGGAAGTGTGAAGTGAGGCTTAAGTAGTTTAAATGAAGCCAGGGAAAGTGTCTGTTTTCTCTGTTCAAGAAACAGCCTGAGATAGAGCATAGCAACCTCGGATTTTAGCATGGCATCACTGATGAAGTAAAGCCTTAGAAGAGCTTTTTTTATCTAGTAAAACATAGGGACTGGGAAGCTTCCTGCTATTTTTCTGGAACCACTATGCTGTGAGAAGTGTCTTAAAATACTTAAATTTAGAGGTATTCAACATAAGCCTCCAAAGGTCTTGTGGAATATGACCTGAATTTCTCAGGCTTTGCTGCTAAGCTGATTGTTTCTGGAAAGATCTTGATTAATCGTAATAGAAGAACAAATCTTTATTAAAAAGAACAAATAGCAGTAACTGCTCTTGACATGACAGTTAAATCTTAATACACTATAAAAGGTAAGAGTTCCTTAACTACTAGCTTACTCTATCTGGAGATGTTGGAGTAATATCTTGAGACAGATACCAACAGAATAGTAGAGTTTAACCTAACACTCATGAAGATATTAGAATAAATCATTAGGCTATTTTGGGGACAATCCTAGAGCAGAGTGTAAGTGTTCCATAGTGTTTCCAAAAAATGCATAAAGATAGGAAAAATCTCTTGTGATTAATGAATGCGATTGCCAAAGCACTTTAGATTTGATACAATCATCTTGTAGAATCTGCATTATGCCATTTGTTTGAAACAAAAGTAGTATGGTAGGGAGCCTGCTAAAGGGAGAGTAAAACGTCTCTGACTGGAAGCTAATTTACTGGAAAAACCCAGACTCAGGCACCAGCGAGCCTGGTTACTGGGTTTAAGCACTGAGTGAACTGAAGCCTTCTTCATCTTCAGTGACGGAAACCAGCCTTTGCAACCAGTTCGGCTCCTTGTAATAATTACTAGGGAAAAATGAAAAAAGAAATCTGCTTTTTCCTTTGCACATTGGTATCACAAATAAGTTTGGGACTGATCCCTTAGACAGAAGCCAGGGCAACTTCAGAAAGTGACAAAGAACCCCTTCCAAACACTAAGGTTTCCTTTTGTGGTAAGAGTAGCTTCATGAGCATCACCTTTATCCTTCTATGCAGAGGTTGCACAGAACAGCAACATAGCAAGAACAACTGAGGACGTCTCTAGAAAGAGGTCTTATATGATGGACCCTGACTGATATAATCACATCTGAACTCAACTCTTCTGTAAGGACAAGCTTCTTTCTGCCATCCCTATCAGATCTTCACACTCAGCTGCTTCTGATATCAAAAAGCATCTGCCAACAGTAAACAGGCAGAAATGTCCCAAATGTTATTGCCAAGACAGTAACTGTAGTGAAGCTTCTCATAACTCCATAATTGTCTTGAACTTCAAGTTGACTATCTGTTCTTAATGCTTCTGTGAATCACTAGAACTCCATATTCCATAAATGAGCTTACAGCAAGCTAGCATAAGAACAGGACATCAACAAGAGATCCACATCTTTTCTTGCATCTTGCAGATAAATTTTTATTTAACACCTAGTTGTGCCACTTTTTAGCAGAAGTTTCTTTGGTACTGCCAGTCCTGCATTTCAGTTTGTCTGTAAAACAGATAACGATCTCAGAAAGCAACTGAGACCTATATGTGAAAGTTTTATAGAATACATGAAAATTATGCAATCTTCCTTAAATTATATCCCATTATACTCTCATATGGACAATACGAATAAATCTTATTACCTTATCTTAAAAGATGACCAGAGCACCCCCTCAAGGATACCCTTAGCATTCACTACTTAGAAAATATTTTTTATGATAGGAATTGTAATAAATTTCACTTCTAAATAGTGAAATGCCCTCTGAGGCATCTGCATTTTGGTGTTACCCACACCAAGCACAGAGCTATGTCTATCTACATGTTACACAGTTCCCTAAAGCTTAGTTTTACCATCTGAAATGTCCAGTTACTGCTGTCTGAACTCACTCAGTTTATTTCCCCCCACTCCACTTGTGTCCCATCTCGCAAAACAGGACAGGTAAATGGCAAACAGGAGAGTGAGACTGAAGCACACTGTACAAATAAGGCTCAGGGACAGCAGCAGGTGGAACTATAGTTTTACCTTGAAACTATGAATAGAATGCAGCAACAATCCATTCCCAAACATGAGAAATGCTAAATAAAATGTCAAAAGTTTGCTACATTAAACAAGAAAGCACTGGTAGAAAAACTAAATTCAGGCTGTGTAAGCATCAGTATTTTGATTCAGATTTGATTTTCAACCTAGCCCCATCCACTCCACATCACGTTTGTCTGGTTTGAAAAGCAGTCTGGAAGGAGTGAACTAGGCTGCTATCAGAGCAAACTGAACTGGCAATCTTCAGCTATCCAGGGGTGTACCAAATGGGTTCCAACTGCTAAATGGAGAACAGAGATGAGAACCAACATGAACATTGGCAAAGGATGCATTTTCTTCCCTTTCACTCCAAACAGACAAGATTATCAAGGACAGTGGAAGCAGCAAAGAATAATGAAGATCTGACAGCTATCAGTCAAAATCTTTAGACTATCCATCACAATACTGGAGCAAACTGTGCGTATTATTCCACCTAATTCTTGGTTATCCCTCTCGAGTCCTGCATAAGATGATGTTAGAGATCCGAGATGGTATCAATCGCCACAGATTGGCAACAAGATAACATTGTTTTTAATACATCATCGCCCAAAAACTGCACAGACAGTATGTCACCATTCTGTCATTAGAAATACTTCTCAGCAAGATATACATCATACCTCATCTTTCTAATTTACTGAAGGAACAGTACAACTTTCATCAGCTTCCTATAAATTTGATATCCTTACTCATCAGTTGACATTGAAGAACATTTGAGTTTTATATGATTATAATTCAAAATAATAAAAGTGTCATCAAGGAATGTATTTGGTTGAAGAGATTATATAACTGTTTTCAGGGCTGTATAATCATAAGCATCTGACAGATCTTAAAAGCAACGTATTACCATGTTTGACATCTTTCTAGTACTTCTCTAATGCCCTTTACACAGACAGGGTTTGAGCCTTTACTTTCCAAGTAAGACTTGTTTGCTGGGCTTATGTGGGCTCTACTCCTCCTACCAGCATGTATACTCCAAGCACTGCAACTGACAGATAAACCACAACAAATCTCAAATTCCGATAGTTACTAAAACTATTTTTCATCAACTGTCAACTGAATGATGCCAAAATTGTGCTTAAAAGTACAATTTACAGCTGCCAGTATTTCTTCTAAATACTAGCAGAAGAAATAAGACCAATTTAAAGTTTTCCTGCAACCATCTCCCTTTCCTAAAGTTGCCCAATTAAATACATACTTCCTCACCAAAGAAAAGAGGCAACATTTTTCTTTCCTTGAAAGCAAACCAATTACTACAGGATAGTCTAAGAAAAAACCCACAATTTTCAATTATTGCTAGTAAGCAGACATAGTATGTTGACTGTCAACCAGCAAAATAGTGTCAAATCTACGAAAAGGTGTTCAACAACAAAAATATATTCTAGACTGATGAAGCCTGATTGCTCATGCCTCTCTCATTCAATAGACATTGGTTTCCAAGGGTGAGTTTCCAGTGAAGTTCCTTCTCCACTCCACACCAGGGAAAAATAAATCCTCCTTATATATATTCTCCACTATCTACTGCAAGTGTGAATTTATGATGCTGTCCTTTCTCTACTCAGAGAGACTATGTAGTTACTCTTCTTTACCTTGGTATCTCTTAATGAAACCAGTAGAAAGCTTATTATGTAAGACATTTGAAAAGTTATTTCTAAATTAATAACTACTTGAATTTGTAATATTTGGAAGCCTCATTATCCAAGTCCTGTCTTCAAAGGCCATATATCTACTGTCATTGCCGCAGCATCCTGCTGAGGCCTAGCAACTGGATACTCTTTCTCTTTTTTACTTCTATCATACAAGTTTAAAGAAGCTTTTTTAAATAAAAAACCCAACTGTAATTAAACTGAAGCACTTGTATAATTAAGATTTTTTTAAAACTATGACTAATTCCACAAGCTACCATCAATATCTACAATATAGCATTTAATATTTCAAAAATGTTCACTGTTAATGAGTTTTTCTTCCTAAGTACTTCTTAAAAGATCCTATTTGACCTATCCTTTTCTCATGTCTTCACCTGTGTAATCAGTCAGGCAAAATAATCTTAAATCCTACCAAATACTCATCCTCTAATTATACTATGGTAATTCAGCCACCCAGTTTAAGATGATGTACAATCACACAAGTGAAATTAAACTAATCATGCAAAATGAATAATCTAATTTTATTAAAGAATTCCTTTAAATACTTGAGAAATCAATAAAAATTCCATCTTACTACTTTCTGTACCACTATAACATCTCTATGCAGATTTCTGACAGATCTCTAAATTTTTTTTAAAATGCAGTTTTACTTACTTCCTAAACATTGAAGCATATTCATAGTTAAGTTTAATAACAAAGCCCCGAAAAAACCCAATTTTTTTATCTAAAAAGCATTTTACCAAGTATAATTAGTACAAATTAAAAGTAATACTAACATTTCTTAAATAGTGAAGCAATCTACTAATGCCAACCTGACAAGGATTCTAAAAACCTTTCTGAACTTTGAGTGCAGCATGTGATATACTTATGTTAAACCAATCAAAAAATGTAAATGTAAACCAATTTAAAAAGTAAAAAATGTATGCTAGACTCAATTAAAGCTCTGTGCTATTGAGGCACTTCTGAATATTTTATCCTGTCACTTTTTAATAGGTAAGAAAAAAGGAAAATGTCTATCTAAACCTGAAGAACCAGATCTGAAAAACTGCAGAAAATAATCTCTTCCAATAATATGAATGTGAAAATTAAGCAGGAAAACACATGGCAGGAATTTTCAGTTAAAAGATACATTAGCTTGTTTATGCTAATTCTTTCAAGGTTTTATTTGCACAGAATTATAACCTTCAATAAGCTCATAACATACCAGGTGTTCATAAGCAACAATTGCAAAATATTAGCCATTTGCACTATCCCCAGAAATCAAATTGCTGTAGATGGATTTGATTTATAAGTCAGAGCATGAAATATGAACAGCGACTAGCATTAAAATCCAAAGAATTACATCTTGAAAAGCTACAGTAACAGACACTGTTTTGCATATAATGCATATTTATACAACCTGGAAATGCATGATTGCTGACAAACTTAACAGTGTAAATTTAAAACACTGAGCATCACAAAGCGTTAGCAATTAACTTTCAAATGCCAATATCAACACCTCCATAAACTAATTTCAAATCCATAGACTCAGCTCTTTATGAAAATCCTCCTCTAAACAGCAATGTCATCATCTTTCGTAGGACTAAGTACAGAATACACCTGAAAATTTGACTTCCCCGTGGAGAATGGGGAGGACCAAATCTCTGGGTCTTGACAAGAACTACATACTAGGAATCAGCTTCTCAGAACTGAGGTGTCTCTGGAGTGGCACAAAATTTGAGGTTTAGAGATAGGAAGGTTTCAATACCTAAATTTAGTTGTATTATTTAGGCTTTAGTTGAACAATGGCCATTGCCTGATTTCAAGTTGAGTCTTCTTTTTTAGTTGTCTTCTCATCCTGACACCCAGTTATTTTTTTCTGAAGTAATTACCACAACCACAAAACACAAAGTTCAAGCCACAGGTTTACAAGCAACTTAGAGGTATTTGAACTTATCACATTTTGGTAAGATTTCAAATGGTAGCAATTGTTAGATATGCAAAAAGAGCAACTGAGAAACACTACATTTAAGCCACTGGCACAACGATTGCTGCCAAGAGAAATCTAGAATAGGCAAGTGTGGAAATCAGAAAACACTACAGAAAACTAGATAAAGCCAGCAATTATCCCGTGTCCCAATTTGTCCCCTTTTTTACCAGCGTTTAGACTAAATTCTGCAAAGTGAAGGTGAAATCACCCTGACTGAAGATGTAACAGTTCTAGAATTTTAAGTTAAACACAAAATTACTACATTTCTACGTGAATGACTTATTCTTGCCCCAAACAGACACAGGCAAATAGTTACACTATTCCTTTTAAAGTTGAGACTGTTGAACCCTGTTGTAGGTAAAAAATAATGAAACTAGACAAAACCATTATTTTTTCTAGGAAAAGAAGTATCTACTTTTAAATGTTAGCAGACAAGCCTAAAGAAGTCATTTTGAAACTTCTGAGTGCCATGAAGCAGACAGATGGGGTTCTCCACATTTTTTTGTACTACAGTAACTGTGTTAGTCATTCTCTCTTGATAGTAAACTTAAAAGCACACAGTAAACCTTTAATGCTGTTGGAGAGGTATCAAACCCAACCCCCTTTCTCAGCAACCTTGTCACATAATCTGAATTTTAGTAACAAACCTCATTCTCTGGCATGTTAACTCTCTGCAGCATCTGTCACTGCTATGAATGGTTGATCATAAGTACCTCTGTAGTCATCTCAATGCTATTAAGCAGATGGCAGCGCTAAATCTGAATGATGTAGTACATCTCCCTGGTGGACTTTGTTTCCATACACTACCATTATTCTACAATTCCTCAGTGATAAATCTTATGTATTCTGGAGAACATTAAACAGTGAACTGACAGTGCCAATTGATTTATTAGTATCCATTTCCCTTTGTCCTATTATTGTCTTCGCAAACACTTGTGCAGATCATGTACGGAGCCACTAAGGGACAAAAGCACTTTTCCTCGATTTGAAACATATTTCAAAGATTTAAAATAGACTTTTTCTTCATGTTGGAAATGTTTAAGCTGATTGACACACTTAAATGAGGACTGAATACACCTTCTTCCTCCACAATATTTTTCTGAGTTTTCATAATAAAATTGGTCTAGCATTAGTATCAGGCCACGAAAACAGTCAGTACTTTCTGAAATAAATCCAAGTAAAGGATTACAGTTCCAGATATATTTGAGGAAGCCCCTTAAAAGTCAACTAAGTTGTGTAAATAAGCATGAATATGTGCTAGTGCTGACAAATACACATACATCTGACATAAGAAAATACCAGCACCAGCAGCTACATTAGCACGGCAAAGATGTTTTTAGCATACTACTGCATGTTAAATTACTACATACATATATAGAATAAATTTTATGAAGGAATTACTGACTGTGTGACATGAAATCAGCCCTGCATGACAGAGTAACATTCTGCCTATTCTTGCTGCTCTCTTTAGCCAGGCATTGAGTATCAGTGATGAATGATCAGAGCTTTTGACAGTGTTCATCACCCTCTATTAAGGCAAAACTGTCTTGGCTGCTTTAAGTGTTTGATTTTCAGAAACTGAAACGTATTTTGTTAATTTTAGATTGTTTGGGATTTTTTATAACAATAATGAACAGCCCAGTAGATTAACCATCACAGTTTACATTGGTATAAATATCATCTAACAATCCTCTGCAAAAAAACTAAACATATAAATTAGTCACATCTCTTCCAAAAACCTGTTTAGGTATCTAGCCAAGTTTAGTACAGCTCCAAGGGATATTTTTAAAGTCTTTTTGACCATAAAAAAACAATTCTGTTAAAAAGACATCCTGAAGCAGTATTTGAGGCTTTGCTGCGTGAACAAACTGTGATAAGAAAATGTTTTAAAGGAAAACAATTTTTTATAGGATTACAGGGCATTAAGATAGATGAGAACTTGGAGAAAGCTCTGATGTTTCTCTCCCTATTAGTGCTGTGGCAGGTCTTAATAAAGTTTCAGATTGCCAAACAAAAGCAAAGGATACAGTATCCCACAATATCAAATAAAATGATATTTTATTATGAGGGGCTGTCTGTCTACAAGGGCTTGTAGAGATGGGACAAGGGGCAATGGGTTCAAGCTGGAGGAGAGCAGGTTTAGACTAGATGTGAGGAAGAAATTCTTCACAGTAAGGGTGGTGAGACACTGGAACAGGTTGCCCAAGGAGGTTGTGGATGCCCCATCCGTGGAAGTGTTCAAGGCCAGGTTGGATGGGGCCTTGAGCAACCTGGTCTAGTGGATGGTGTCCCTGCTTATGGCGGGGGGGTTGGACTGGATGATCTTTGAGGTCCCTTCCAACCTAAACCAATCTATGAATTTATGAAAATCATAGAACACCATTAAACTTTTGAACACATTATCTGATAGCAGCAAGAGGTTTGGTTATAGAAAGGAAGAACTGCTTGCAGAGGCATGCAAAGTCTCAACTACCTTAATGCACACAGAAATACACATTATGCTGCTATTCATATCTGAACATATCTATCCCACCCCATCTGCGATTTGGCTGTTTCTGAGAAATACACTAGAAATGTCAAAATTCACAACAATAAAGAAGAGTCATGCTGTGTGATACTGAATGGCCAAATGTGGAGAATGTGCTCCTGTGCACAGACACAAAACGTGCTGTCATGCAACATCACCTTATACACCTACAAAATTTCTAGAAATATTTCCCATTCTACTGCAAGTTTCTATCTTTAACAGAGGAGTCACTCAGCTTTGTTTCAAAGGTTCTGCTTATTTGGGTATTTCAACTGTCCCCACTGTATCACACATACTGTTACACACCATGTACACTTGTGAACATTAACTGAGTTTGCTGAGATGCAAGAAGAGGATTCACATCCTGAAAAAACTACTGCAAATAATTTAATGAGCAAACCCATCTATTCAGTTTAAAGCTATTTCTCAAATTTCATCTTCAATACACAAGATAATAAATACCTCCATATTGTAGACAATTTAATATCAGAAAATGTATTAAAATTAATATCATTAATATCTCAATCTTCTAGAGAAATTAATATCAGAAAACACAGTATTCCTAAAAAAAATTTTAGTATTTTAAACTTAAGGAAATAAGTTACTTACACCTGCAAGTCACTAAATGATGCACTTCAAACATATCAATGCCCTCTACGTGCAAATTTATTTTCTTTCCATGCTTTATGAGGGCAAAATATCAAGAATGATACAGGGCTAAACTCAAATCAATACACTTTTCCCTAATCTCCTTTGTAGTATGGGCATTGTAATGCACCTAAATATGATAAGTACCTCTTAGCAGTTACACAATGACATTTTGCAATATGGGCTATTTGATATTCAGATTAAAGATAGGAATGCTGTTCTAGGTAGCTCAGAAGGCTGTTTATAGTTATTACTTCTTGCCTGCCAATAGAATCCTAAAAATTTTTGCCAAGACAGAAAATATGCCAGAAAATGAGTGTTGATACCCCATGAGAAAGGTTCAAGTGAATCATTTCTTGTTTTCTTTTACCAAGCAGCACTTCATAAAACTAGGGAAAAAAAAAATGCTTCACATGATAATGAATTTAACAAAATTAACAATAGATATATTAGATATATACTTAGATGAGGGAGTTGAGTGTACTATCAGCAAATTTGCTGAGGACACCAAGCTGGGAGGAGTGGCTGACACACCAGAGCTGTGCTGCCATCCAGTGAGACCTGGACAGGCTGGAGAGTTGGGCAGAGGAGAA
>VYZX01009676.1:48659-67534 GCA_013401335.1 Brachypteracias leptosomus | reverse complement strand
TTCCTGTGTAACCTCATCTAGGTGATCCTGCTCCGGCAGGGGATTGGACTAGATGATCTTTTGAGGTCCCTTCCAATCCCTGACATTCTGTGATTCTGTGATATTGTGAAACTACAGGTAAAACACAAAGCAGAGCAATCATGTTATGAAGTATCTCCTTCCAGACTGTATTAAGCATGTGCATATTTTATATCTAAGAATATTATACATATTCTTGTGTTAGTCCTGTACGAAAGCATTTTCATTTTGTGTGAGATTTGTTTTTTGTTAACTTTAGTCCAAAGGGGGAGAACAATCTTTGTGAAATACTTCTTAACATGGAAAACAAATACCAAATCCAAGTAATATCTAGTTTTGGCTCAGGCAAATGACTTTGCAATGAAGTCCAAATGTTTGTGTGCAATAAACCTATTTACCAACGTTAAAAGCAGTAAAACAGAACAGAATTACCAACGTAAAAGTTGAGAGCTATTTTGGTAGTTTTCTTTTTGGAGAAGAATCCATTACCAGCAGCTGCTCTCTAAATGTAACATTTTAGAGAGTATCATATTTTGGAGATCCTACACTGCTGCTTTCTTGAGTATTGTTATTTTTATCAATTCTAAGTAGCTTATAAGATTCTGTAGGAGGCAAGTAGCAGACACATAGGTATTTTCATTGTGTTAGTTCTCAACAATAACACTTGAACTTTCCACTAAGCTTTTTCAATTGACTAAGTTGTATAAATGACTATTTTCCTGTGCCAAACAACAAAATTTAAGTTGGGTGTGGCTACACTACAGCAAAGCAGATGTTCAGGTGTAACCAGTTTTGTTCTCACCTTCAAGGTGAACAGTTCTGTATTGTTTCAGATAGTGCTACACTGTAAAAAAAGCCTTAAATATCTAGCAGAAGGTAAAACAGTCTAACCAGTATCTATCTATCAGCATCACAACATCCACTAAGATTTCCCTTTCTTACTGTCAGCATCTTCCCAGTAGGCAAGCTTTGAAGCTCTAACCACCAAATAACCAAAGCAGTAATGCAGCACTACAGCATTTTATTGTTTTAGCATTTTCTCAACATTGTTTCAACCATTTGTCATAAAAGTTTCATGAAATTCTCAATGACAGCACAAAAATCTACTACAGATCAAACTATGAATGCTTGGTCAAAGAGGAAAAGGGGTGGGAATGAATTACAGCTCAGTAGAAGGTACTGAGAATTTTCCTTTCCAGACATGCACCCATTAATAGGAATGATCAGTCAAGATGCTAAATAATGTGTCATGTGATATCTGCAATTAGGTTCAAACTATCACCTAAGCAGTTTGTACTTCATAGCATATTTCCCATCATTGGGACACATTAGTATTCCTTGTGATTCATGGAGTTTCCAAAAGGCAACTCCATTGAAGAAAGTAAAGTTTTAAGAGAATAAATCAGAAGTGCTTAAAGGTACCATTGGGAATGAAGTGGGGGAAGGAATATGAATAGCAAAACATTCAAATTTGTCAAAGACAATTCCACAAAGGAGTAAAAGAAAAGAGTGTACCTTTTTTTACAACCAAATAAAGGTAAAATACTGGAATACAACCATGTTTAAATAGTAAGAAAATGCAATCATATCTCTTTCAGATTATTTAATACCTTTTATAGGCTGTTTTTTTAATTCCTCTCCCCTCCCTGCCTCTTCTCCCTCCTGAAATAAATCTGAATTGAATTTTCCAAAGTTTCCTGATTTATTTGGCATCAAATTTTGCTTCAAGTTCTCAATTTTATTTCTTTTCCATTATTCAGTAACTTGATTTTTTAAAACTCACACGACAGAGACAACACTGGGGGTTATTTCTAAAAAGCCTCTTAATCTTTTTGCTGTTTAGAAGGAAAGTGAAAAGAAATCTTTAAGTAAAATGTAGAATAGTTCAAACGTAGTTACAGCAGATTTGGAGACTTACCTTTGTGCTTGAGTGCTATAGCTGTTATCATAGGAATCGTAGCTTTGTTCATCATAAGCAGTTCCATAACCATCATCATACTCCTGAAATGATATAAAAGTAAGGTAATATTAACTGCAAGCACACTCCAGAAAGAAACCAGTAACATGAATATGAAAGACAATGCCCTCCTGAAGTGCATATATGACATATCTACACCATAAAATGGCAAAATCTTAATGATATTAGAGACTACTTTCATTTAGGAGGCTTCACACTTCTAAGATGATAATGACTTTCAAGGTATTTTGAACTTTTACAATATGCTTTGAAAAGATTTTGTAGTTAACACTGGCTTGAGCAGAGACAGTACAAATCCTTCATGACTCTGTGTACTCAAAGTGAGCTACTGATCTTCACAAAAGCTCTGGGAAGCACCTCAGGAATCAAAACATCTGAATAAATATTGTGCAACTGACTTAGATAGCTGACTTATGTAAAATATTGAATTTATCATTCAGAAATATGACTATGGATGGGAAAGAAATACCCTAGAGATAAGACTAGTAAGAATGATGGTTTTACTTCTTTGAATGTTCTCTGTACACTCTTCAACCTGTGGGAGTTTAGCATCCATTAGGAAACTAAAAGTAAATATTACTTACTCCTCCCACATCATCCACACTAAGAATCCACTGTAGTAACACTCTTCCTAAAATAACACTGGATTTAAAGACTAAGTTGAACAAACCACTAAACTTCATAGGCTTGTCCCTGGAGTTAAGATAAAAACAAGTGACAATGATGCTGTGTTTTCCCAGAGAAGGGTGAACTATAGAAAGCCAAAGAATGTCACCAGACTGTTTCATCTAATAACCTGAGCTAAACAGGAAAAAGAAATGGCACTTCCTTTGCACTGATTCCTAGGAAATCCTAATAGCCAAATCCCATCCAAATATGTCAAAGACCTCAATGGATATTTATGGGTACCTTGCCCAGTTTTGCCAGATGAGAATGACCTAATGAGAAGATACTTTGTAGATACAGACATCATAGAATGGTTTGGGTTGGAAGGGACCTTAAAGATTGTCTTGTTCCAGCCACCCTTCCATGGGCAGGAACACCTTCCATTAGACCACACTGCTCAAAGCTCCATATTACCTGGCCTTAGGCTGGGTATCAAACCTTGGCAATATCAAGATAAAGTTCCATGAAAGAGCAAACTCTCGGGAAAAGGAACCTTTAATAAACCTTTCAGTAATGACAGAAGATAAAACTGACTAGCAATATCAATTAAGTATGGATGAGAAATGATGGATTGTCCAACTCTAGTAGAAAACATCTCCAATGACTGGAATCTGACAAGCTTTCTAGACATTGTACAGAAAGCATTCTGTAGCAGAAACTAGTGGCATCCTCAAAATATCTTATCAGTTTCTTATCAGTTAAGAATTTGCTAAGAGAGCTTTCAGCAATTTTTCCAGTCATTTGAAATTGCTTATATGGAAAAGCAGCAATCAGCTCATCACTACTGCTTCACCTCTGCCACACCAGTGAACATGGTTGTTTCCCAGCAGCGATTAGTAGAAGGGTGTCTATGAATATTTGCCAGCACAAGTGAGTGACAGCCTATTCACAGGAAATGAGGATTCTTCCAATTGTCTGTTGGGAAGAGATCCATGGATAAATAGTCCCACTTAAAAAGGAAATGCATTTTTTTCTCTTTCAGTAATTCACTGTTCTGAAAAAAATGAAAATAGAGACTTAGCAATTTCTTTGCCCATCTGATATGGATTTTTCTTGATAAGCCACAAAGTAAACCCACAAACCCATTGCCTCCTGGCAGTTACTCTGAACAAGCACTTTATTACTTATTGATGCAATGCACAGACATCTGTTAACAATACAGACATTGATCAACAGCAGAAGCTGCCTGAGCCAACTTAGTTGCTCTGTTCCAGAACATTTACACGACACTTGGTCCCCTCTCATAGAATTTCCCAACCATGAACTAACCATCCCTAAGAGGGGCTCCCAACCTTCAAACCACATGCACCCAGCAGTGACAACAAATGGAAGTGGAAAACTATAATTAACCTTTTCACATGTTAGGAAAGTTTTGCCACTAAGGAACCATTGGAAAATTCTTAGGCAACCAGTCCTATTCTTCACATTTATGTTAACTAGTTTGCTAAAAAATTGATCATGACAGAAAAGAGGAAAACAGACGAAGTAATGGTGCATCTATGACTTCTTGAAGATAAAGGAACAAAGGAAATTTGAAACAGGGAGATCCTCAACAGAATGTCCAGCAGAATAAAAGGAAAATTTGGGGAGGTCCATACTGTATCAGACCTAAGTGTTTCTAATATTAGCATTTCTCTTCCAGAGAAATTTTGCCCAGAACTCACTACTGTTCACCATTTTGTGTGTTAATAAATTAACTGCTGCAGAAATTAAGCCACACATTATTATATTTTTGAAGGTGGCTCTTAAAAGTTTGCATGGGAATCCTGTCACTTAGCAGTAAAGAGATCAACCTGTGCTGTTGAAATTACTACAATCTCCTTAAATAGATCAGTTCTTCCTTTTTATTGCTTTATTTACATTTATAAAACCAAGAAGTCACATTAAAACCAAGATAAACTTCGTGTGCAACACACTGCAAAAATAGAACAGGTTTAAAGAGCTGCTCTCAGTGGCTTGTTCTGTGAAGAGATAATGAGTTTCAAATTCCAAAACATTTGTTTACTGTGCACTATTCCCTTGAAGTAGCAATTAGGCAGGGGCAGCTGAAGTTATGTTTCTGAGCTCTCCTTGAATTAGGTCTGACACAGTATTTTTTTAGTCATAGAGTATTTGAAAGCTTTGTCTTTCAGGAGGTTTCAAATAACGTTAGCTAAGGCAGAATGTTTTATATTTTACATTAAATCCACACTAGAGTATTTTCTTTCTGAAACAAAGACCTCTTGTGGCTTCAATAAATGTTTTATTTAACTGTATTTAATATCTCAATGAAATATCCCTGGCCATCTGACATGTTTGGGTACTATGTAACATCATGCTAACTTAAATGAAAGTAACTGTCATTTTTATACATAAAAATGGACAGGACAAGACTTAAATATGCACAGATATCCTGTGCTAAAGTACATCACAGCTTCACTTGACAAGCAGTGCTATACGGATTTCTTTCTGTATAATACAGAAAGAATTAGACCTTCATTAGAATACTTTAAATTCCATTTTTCCTGATGAGTTTTTGGCACGTTTCAGATTTTCATAAAAGCATTCACATTTGTATTTGAAGTTATTATTATTCTTCATGCGGATGGTAGCATTTGCATTCTTACTGCCTACCAAATGCAATACAATGGACTTCCCCTCTACTCCAATTACAGAAGTCTACACGTAGCTTTTCCTAAAGGTAATCAGTAATCGGAAAGTTTTCTGGTATTTCCTCTCCCACTCCAAAAAACAAAAGCCCAAACAAGATCATATTTTTATCCCATGAGTAGGAGCATTTTATTTCTGTTATTCTACTTCCCAGGATAACCCAGGAAACTAACTCTCATCAGATTTAGTGTGATCAGAAGGCAGCAAGTGTGCTGCACAGTTTGTGCTTAAATGTAGGGGAAAAAAGAAAAGGATCTGAAAGTGCTGAAGTCCTCTTAAACTACAGGTATTTTCCATACATTTCAAATACCAACTAGGAAGGTTCAGAGAGATTGTTCTGACTTCTGTTCATTTCGGTCTTAAGAATACTCCCCAAAAGTAACTGAACAGTTAGAATTACAAGACAGATATTCTGAAACGAATATGAAATTATTCTGCAAAATCTCAAACCTTATTAATAACTCCTTTATTAAGCCAGCCTAAGCCAGAATGACATTACATTTCCTCTTAAAGAGAGTGTCTGTCTGCAGTTGTCTCAACGCTAGTGCCTGCAGCTGACAAATCCAAAGAGCAGGACTGGTAACAGGAACTGTTCAGTGCAAAGTGAAGAAATTTCTCATGAACAGAACCAAAGGCAATGTGTAAATATGCACCCTTCAAATATTAAATAGCAAGTTGCTGTCACAGGTCAAAAAAAAGATGATAAAAGCAACGAAAGCAATCTTTGCCAAAACCTCTGTACTACCCAAAGCATTATAAATCATGCTAAGCCTTGCTCGTCAGTGCTTCTTTCTAGCAATTAAGCACTTTAAACATATCCTTGTTCATGGGCAATAGGAAATGGTGGCTTTAAATTATAATCTGCTGGCAGTGACAATGACAGACTAGTGTTTGGGTCCTCTTTAGGGAAAATGAACAGCATTTCAAAAAGAACAAGACAGAGAAACAGTAAGAAAAAAGAGGGTAAAAAGTTCATTTTAACAAAAAGGCTATTTGCAGTGCTGTGAGAAAAAATCATGACATCAATAAGAAATCAATTTTCCAACTCTCCCCAACTGAAGAAATCCATCCAAGGGAAAAAATTAAAGGCTGTTATCACTACAACTAAAAGGTGGTTGTTTCTTTTCCTCATCATTCTCTGAAATGAACACTTACACCAGTACTTTATCACAGAATACTGGAGGAATATCTTCCTTTTAGATAAAAACCATCACATTCAAAAAAATTGTTTGCACAGCCATTAACTTGGAGAAGGAACATGAGACAACAACATCAGTACAATGCAATGAAGAATTTTTTTCTTCTCCAAATTAGAATTGTAAAGGGAAAGAACAGCCATTTTCTTACGTGGAAATAACATCTCCCCATAATTTAAGCAAGAGGGAGTACAGGGCAATCAAAACAAATATGGGTAGCTGCTACCATCTAAAGTCTGAGTGATAACATTAAGGACATTAGCAGCAAACATGCACAGACTGCAAGCTCTTATTTTGTAGGTTTTCATCTGTGTTCATCTAGAAAGAGCCTAGTGGATATTCAACCAGAACAAATAAGGTATTGCTGGAATGAGAGATGTACTAGTGGATTGTCTTTCATGCACCTACAACAAGAAGAGCTGCTAGGCAGTAACATTTAAACCAAGTTACTATTCAGGACAAAACAATTCTTTCTAAATACAATAGCAGGGCACAGTGTCACAATCAGGAGGACAACTCATGCTCATTCAATATTTTATATGCACACTACAGGTGAACTTTCAGCTTTGAGATAGGCGGATGGAAAAGCTTTTCAGCCTTTCATACAAAAAACATTCCACTGTTTCTACTGCCAAAGTCACCTGAGTCCCTGAAAAAATAGTAAGTTTTTCCATTCTCTTCCCATGTCACCCTGAAAACCCCAGAGAAGGTAAACAATTGCAAACAAAACAATTGAGGGAATTAATTTTAAAACATAGTTTTACATTCATTTGTCTTGTTTATCCTAGTTAGCATGAAAAAGAACATTGTAATTGGCATAAAAAGCCAAGAAATAATGGTTTGATGTTATGAGTTTGCATTCCAAAAGTCTTACCTGAATTTTATTTGTAAATAAAAAGCTTGCCTTTTTTATATGGCATATGAAGTTTTTGCTTTTTTTCCTTACAGATCTTTCCTTCTTCCACCATAAACAGCAAGTGAGCAAATGAATGTTAATGAGAAAAGGTTACTTTAAGAACAGTTCACTATGCAAAATCAGCAATGTATTAACAGCTCCAAGAAACTGCTTCCACATTAGCACTAATTTTCAGCTTTTCAAAATATAAGGTAAATACGATCTCAATGAGAAGACTGGGAATTCAAGCTCAATGCTGGAGATCAAAACAGTGTTTGTACTAGCTTCCTAGGAAACTGCACTAAATAGGCTATAGGTTATTCAGTTGAAGGGGCTCTTACCTGTAAATAGTAAGGCTTGGTGTTCACTAATGGTATGTATACGCATATTTTGTAATAATCACTGGATCATGAAATGGATTTTGTAGCCAGCTAAATGCTATTTGAGAACAAAATTCCCTAGAGTCCTCCCACAAATTCTTAAGACTTTTCTGCAAAATCAAAGGGCAGAAACCTCCACTTTTGACACTGTGTATGTCAGGACAGCCAGTACACCCTGGTGGCCAGCACACCACCTCGAGAGAGAACCAAGGGAATACAAATACCTGCAATGGCAATTTGAACCAAGGACCCTCCACTACTGGGTAAATACCGAGCTTGCAGTTACAAAGAGCAACAGGTAGCACCACATCATCTGGCAGCTGGGGCTCTTTAGCTTGGAGAAGAGGAGACTGAAGGTTGACCTCATTAATGTTTATAAATATATAAAGGGTGAGTGTCAGGAGGATGGACCCAGGCTCTTCTCGGTGACATCCAATGATAGGACAAGGGGCAACAGGTGAAAGCTGGAACATAGGAGGTTCCATATAAATATGAGAAGAAACTTCTTCATGGTGAGGGTGACAGAGCACTGGAACAGGCTGCCCAGGGAGGGTGTGGAGTCTCCTTCTCTGGAGACATTTAAAATCCGCCTGGATGTGTTCCTCTGTGACCTGCTCTAGGTGATCCTGCTCTAGCAGGGGGATTGGACTAGATGATCTTTCAAGGTCCCTTCCAATCCCTAACGTTCTGTGATTCTGTGATCTGCTCATTGTTTTGGGTGAGAACTTGTTAGACAGCATGTTATGATAATGTCTTTTGTGTCTTTCCAATTTCTCACTGGAAATGGCATAAGCATAGTCTCTTAATGTTGCAATATGGACCTTACAGTATATATAGTGTAAGTATAGTCTCATAATATAGACTTAGTATGAGAACTACAAGCTTAAGTGTGAAGCACTGCTTTGTCCACCAGTAAAAGCAACATACTTCTGGAAATATCCAGAAATGCATGCTTAGGAACTATAAAATTTAAAAACTTTTCAATCCCCAAGCTTTAGGATATTCCAGAACCAGGAAATAACTAAATAGGTATTTTAAAGAGTAGATTTTGAAGTTTAACAGTATCTTTTTGGCATCCAAATGCCCTGTAAATCCTCCTAGAGTATCCTATACCTGAATCTTTAAGTTAAAAAAAAAAAATCTTGTCATGTAACTGGAAATAGTTCATAATGTTCTTTTTTTCAAGTTACAATTTACTTATCAGAAAAGGCTCCCTAGGTCTCTTACTAGTAGACATTCCATCTTAATTCAACTTCTTATTACACAAAGCAATCTCATTGAAGCATTCTAATTGAATGCATTAACTGATGGAAATTATACATGTGGTCAGTACATTAGAAAAATCTGATGCTGAGGTAACCCTTGTCCAAACACAAGAAAACATCAATAAAATTGTTTAAAGACCAACTCTTAATGCCTAAAAGACCCAATTATCAACTCAGATAAATATCACTTTGCATTTAATACATTTAAGCAGCCAAAACAAGACTTAATATGGCACAGATATATTCATATAAAGTACAGAACTGAAATGTTTACAAAATATTTGGAAAACATTTACCTTTGTAAAATGAAAACAACATTAAATAAAAATATCACATTCCTGTGTTACCAATTTGGAAAAAGCCTTAAAGGTTTGAAGCTGATAAGAGGAGGACATCAGGAAGAGGCAGAGAGCAGCAAACGTTACTAGACAGTAACTGAGATTGAACAGTTGTTCTAACCTATGTTTGACTGAACATTCACTAAGGAATTGACACTATTAGAGTGGTGAATTGCTAGCATGTTGTTACCAATTTCCTGCCTATTGGAAGTTATAAAAGAGCTTAAAATTTCCAGCTAGTAGTTAAAAACAATTTCTATTTCTGAACAGAATTGTCAATTTAAAAAAAAAACATGAAAAAATCTTAGGTTTATTACACAGTTTGGTTCAATGAGTAGAAAAAAATTCTCATATAAAAGAGAACAATGCCCCTGAAACTGTAAGTTCTTTAATAAATATAGCAGCCACCCAGTATGATTTTCCTTATCCAAGTATAATAGAGATAATGCTGTCCATGCTTCGTATGTCATACTAGGCTTTCTCCTGGCCTGAGTGGTTGAGGATGTAAAAATGGGAGGCATGTGAACCTTCAGAGAAAGTTTATCACACCAAACAGAGCAGTGAGGTTATGAGCCTGTCTGGCTATAGAGGCCTGAATTTTTCCTATCATCTAAGCTGATGTTACAGCTATTAAAAAGACAATATTCACAAAACAATAAGGAACTGCCACTTCAAAAACTTCATGGTGCTAACAATATGGTGAGGTCCCAGGAGGAACAGATCCTGGGGCTGAGAGATACATGTAAGCCTGGCAAAAGTGGTGTGAGAAAACTGGTTACAGTGAACTGAGAAAACAGATATTGCTGATACTCCAATATTTGCATGACTTCTGCAGAGAAGGCCAAATCAAGCATCCAGAGTCACTGTTGGTCAGTGTCACAAACATTCCAGAGAGCTGACAGACAGTCATAGTCTACCTCTGTGCAGAGCTTTCTGTAACAGGTAAGTTCTAGAAAACTTCCCTACGGGCTCCAAGCACAGGAAGCAGTGGTCACCTAGTTTTGCTGATCTTGAGCCCACTTTGAGAAATATTTAAATTCAAATTAATGATATTTTATTTTGTCTGTGGCATGACTTCCCCTGTGTGGGTCAATGCCTCCAGAATTAAATCTTCCAATTTTTCAGAATGAAATAGGTACTCCCCTTCCTATTTTGATATCATCTTATAGAAAACAACTTTTTGATCAAGAGAAAGGAGAGAGATTAGGATAAGGAGGAGGCAAAACTGTGTAAGTTCCTAGTACATGTTAAAAATTCATAGGTCTCAAGGACTACAGAGTTAGCTAAGAGTGAAGGAAAAGGGAGAGGCTGTTTGTGACTCTGATGGCCTCATTTTCTGCCACAAGGTATACTCAATAGTACTCCACAGAGAAAATGAGCAAAGAGATTTTTGTACTGAGAGCCCTGCATCGTCTTTGAGATACTTCAGAGTTAGAAGTGGTTGAAGTCTTCCATCCAGAACATAGTTTGCTTCTTTCTGAACTAGCATAGTTTCATATTTTAATGAGTACAAGGCAGAGGCTTGTAAGCCTAAGGGAACGAAAAGCTTCATGTATACTTGCAGACTTTCCAGTCCTCAATGGAAAGCCTTCTTGTGGTGGGTTGACTCTGGCTGGACACCAGGTGGCCAAAGTCATTCTATCAGTCCCCTCCTCAGATAGACAGGGAAGAGAATGTGATGAAAGGCTTGTGGGTCAAGATAAGGACAGGGAGACCATCAACTACTGTCACAGGCAAAACAGACTCAACTTGGGTAAATTAATTTATTACCAATCAAATCAGAGAAGGACAATGAGGAATAAAACCAAATCTTAAAACCTCTTCCCCTCACCCCTCTCTTCTTCCCAGGCTTAACTTCACTCCTGATTTTCTCTATCTCCTCCTTGCTAGGGGCACAGGGGGAGAGGGAAGGGAGGTTGCAATCAGTTAATCACTTTTTTCTGCTATTCTTTCCTCCTCAGGGGAAGGACTCCTCACATTTACCCTGCTCCAGCATGGTGTCTCTCCCAGAGGAGACAGCCCTCCATGAACTTCTCCAATGTGGGTCCCTCCCACAGTTCTTCACTAACTGCTCCAGCATGACTCCCTTCCATGGGGTATAGTCCTTCGGGAACAGTCTGAGCCCTCCGCAGGGTCACAAGTCCTGCCAGCAAATCTGCTCTAGCATGGGCTCCTCTCTCCATGGGTCCACAGGTCCTGCCAGGAGCCTGCTCCAGTGCAGGCTTCCCCCAGGGTCACAGCCTCCTTCAGGCATCCATCTGCTTCAGTGTGGCATCCTCCACAGGATGTAAAGCAGATACTTGCCCCACTGTTAACTTCCACTGGCTGCAGGGGGTCAGCTTGCCTCACCAAGGTCTTCACCATGAGCTGCATGGGAATCTATGCTCTGGTGTCTGGAGCACCTCCTCCCTCTCCTTTACTGACCTTGGTGTCTGCAGAGCTGTTTCGTGTCACATTCTCACTCTCCAGATGCATTTGTACAGTTTTTTTCCCCATCCTCTTAAATATATTATCACAGAGGTGCTACCACTGTTGCTGTCTGGCCAGCAGTGGGTCCGTCTTGGAGCTGGCTGGCATTGGCTCCACTAGACATGGAAATCTTCTAACATCTCCTGACAGAAGCCACCCCTGTACCACAAACCCAATACACTTCTAAAGGCTGCCCTTTAACCTCTCTGGATATGTTCTTATGATCCCCACAATCTCACTCTACAGACACTTCTCTAATAGCGACACCTTACACTGCTCATTCAGGTTCCCTCAAACCAGCGTTTAACACCAGATATGCCTAAACAGTAATTAGTAAGGAAAGGACAGAAATACCACTAACAACTCCTACCATGTTACCTTGACTTGTAAAAGACAGTTAAGGCACTTTGATAATGCACTACAAATGGGCAGGTAAAAAAATACCGTGCATAAAGTTTAATATACAATACACTAGTGGTTCATGTCCTAGCAAAACTTTATTCTAGTAAATGTCTATTTTAACAAAGGAGACAGAATATGGTAATTTCAAAGTGGACTAGCTAGCATTGCTTTATCAATTACAGCTTTAAATATACCTATCCCAGTTAAGATATCTTGTTCAGAAGGTAACTGATCCAACTCTAGAGATCATTCTTTTTATAAGTTATTTAGCACAACACTGTTTTCCTTTATAATGCTATTTTCTAATTATTCTGTCTCAGAAGTGAGGCATACATCAGGACACTGATTCAAACAGTTATTTCCATGCCATGTCTACATACGCTTGCTACAAACAGCAGCTATATACGAGTAACTTCATATTTTTAAAGAGGTTTATTTTCTACCAAATTATCATGTGTTCTACAGCGTATGCCCTGGAAACAGGCTGTTTAATGAGGTCTAAATCCTTTGAAAACATTGTGGAATAACCTACACATTTGCAGTACCCACCTTGACTAGTCAGGTCAGGTATAGCCAGGGGACATTTAGATACATTGTTCAAGTACTGGTTCTCATAAAATTAATAACCTACATTCATTTCTTCTGAATTGTTTAGGTACACATATAAATGTTTGTACTAATGACATTAAGCTTCTTTCTGCATAAAGCTCTAAGTGTTGTGTAAAAAATTAGGACAGAGGTTGAGATTTGACTTAGAGGGTTTTGCAAGGACATAGTGAAAGAATAGAGAGAATGTAGGTGGAAGAAAGGTTGAGAGAAAAGCAAAAAGTTTCTGAATAGCAAAACCTTTTTCTGGAACCCAGGAACCCTTTCGCAAGTCAGAATGAAAGAGACAAAGTCCAGACAGAGGTGCCTGTAAAGAGGGCACACTAAAAGCTTTAAAATATTTAAAACATTAAAAGCATTGTCCTTGAAAATGCTGTTTTTCTATAAGACTAAATCCATTTTTTGACGATAGTTTTGTTTCAATAAGCTTTTTTCTTCATCTCACTGCGATAAGTACTATTTAAATTAGATTTACCCTAACAAGTCATAACTGTCTAAAATTTTCAGTCATGTACATTATAAAGTATTTCGATATGGTTTTTAATTTTTAATACAATAAAATCAAGATAAATATGTATGGCTTATTGAGATATACTGTATATTGTTAAAGTTTTAGGATCCATTCTAAAGCTTTCATAAAAATATTTTAATTGTCTAATCGTTGAACAGTTATATGATCACAAAGACAGGCTGAGAAAGAGAATATTATTGTCAGTTTTAGTTGAGAATTAAAAACCTACCAACAATGTGATTTTTCAGATTTTTGTAAAGCAGAAACCTAATATGTTTAAGATATACAGAACTATTTTGCTAAATGCAATACAAACATCTTTATGGTAGTGCATATAACCTGAAGTGCTATTAATATAGAACAGTTCAAACATCTGGAACATCTTTCCTCTGAAGACAGGCTTGAGAGAGTTGGGGTTGTTCAGCCTGGAGAAGGGAAGGCTTCAGGGAGACCTTGCAGCAGCCTTCCAGTACTTAAAGGAGGCCTCTAGGAAACTAGGGACTATTTATCACAGAAGTGTAGCAATATGACAGGGGGTAACAGTTTTAAACTGAAAGATGATAGATTTAGATTGGACATAAGGAAGAAATTCTTTACTGTGAAAGAGGAGAGATACTAGAACATGTTGCTCAGAGAAGCTGTGGATACCCTCTCCCTGGAAGTTGTGGCTTTGAGCAACCTAGTCTAGTGAAAAGTGTCCTTGTCCATGACAGAGGGGTTGGAACTAGATGATCTTTTAAGGTCCCTTCCAATCCAAACCATTCTATGAAGTCTGAAAAGATGCTGAGAGATAACCACATTTGTCAGATTCTGGGTGCAAGACTTAATTAGGTACTAATTAAAAAGATTCTACTGAATTCTGAAGTGATAGTTAGGACCATCACCCCAAAGTTATACACTTCATGCACGGTATGTCAACAGCTTGACTTACATATTCACCATATGTTTCCTGTGCTGGAGGTGGCGGAAGGGGCCGGTAACCTGCAGGTGGAGGTACTCCTCTTGCTCTGGGTGCTAGAAGTCCACGGCTACGACTGACTGGTCCTCTGCTGGGAGGCACTCCCCTGGGTGCTGGTGCCCCTCTTGGTACTCCTGCTGGTGGTGGAGGCACTCCTCCACGGCCCCTGTGAATACATGGATCACTTACCATTGCATGTTATACTCTTGGCCTCCCTTTCAACAGCTCCCTCCCCCACATCATGACAATTTTTCTGGCTTTGCTACAGCCAGAAAAAGGCTAAAGGAGGTTCATACTTTGTCATTTTTCTGTATGCTTTAATCCAATTACAGACATTATGCAAAAAATGCTGAAAGATACAAACTAGACACGTGATTGAGTGACGAACTTCTCACTAGCTTGAGCCATTCTTGCATACACAGAGACACTCAATTTGCTGGAATCAGTCAACTCCCCTAGAATTTGACTTAAGAGTATGAAATTACAATCATAGAATAACAGGTTAATTTGAAGCTGTCAGGCTATATCATATTCAAACCCTGCACAGTGGAATCAGTTGCAACTCCTTTCTGATCCTGTATAAGCTTCTAAATGCAATCCAAAGATCACACTGTATTCAAGAAATTGAGTAGGTCAGAAAAATTGCATTTTCTTCTGGTTCTAAAGAAAAGATTGAGCTGTTGCAGAAAACATTCAGACATGTAAAATGTGCAAGGTGATTACAGGATATAACCTGATGTTCTATATGTATTTAAGAACAAGAAATAAAAGCATATTTGATTTTAAATTTCTGAAACAATGATAAGAACTAACTTGCATTCCATTACTTAAAATATGGATGAAAAAGAGACCTAAACTGAATCAGTTTTCAAAAATATTTGATCCATTTAGAGGTGGTTCCCCCCCATGCCTCCCTATAGTAAAGGGAGAGACTTAAATGACACTAATTTCTCACAGGTTATACCTCTATTCTCTTTTACATAGGACATATAAGACATTGCTAATAGTCATCTCCTTTTTAAAGGAGATGATTTCATTCCATGGACTATAATTGAGTTTAAATAACTGTTCTGTAGGCATATAGACATGTTCCAAGGAAGTCATACCCTTATTGTATACAATAAACATACATAGAAAAAACCAACAAGCACAAGCTCTACACTACCTATCAAGCCATCATCTAATTAATCTCAAGAGTAGCAATTGAGTGAAAATACTCTGTCCTGATTTCCATTGAAATTTCCAACTTAAACAATATTATATAGAAAGATCCAGATTTGGTCTTAAGACTTCCTATCCCATTTCAAATAAGTCATTAATTTCTCATTGGTAACTTATCAGAAAAGAGATAATTTTATGACAAGTAATTAGTATTTGAAAAACTGCATCACTAATGAAGAACGCAAAAATGTAAATACTTGATACAATCAGGATAAGTTTTATTACTTCTAATTACTGATCAAAACACAGTCACAAAGTATTTTACACAAGCCTAGAGAGTAAGTGATTTAAAACTGTTCTTATTACTTGGTTTTGGCTAATCTGTAGAATGGCTCCTCAGGACAGGGTACCAGCTGCTTATTTGACTTCATTGTAGTGGGGGCAGGGGTGAGCAGTGAAGTTCCCAGACACAGCCTGCTGAAGTAATATAAAGAAATAGCAGATGTGATACTTTCCAAGTGAAGCCAAAGAAAGGGAAATGAACCTATTGGCATAGACAATAGTCAATACCAAGTGAAAAAAAAGTCAGTAAAAAGACTCAAGAATCACTAAGCCATAATCTTCATGGCATCCTTCAGACAGGGTGAAAGTGAAAGCAGCAGGAAATGGGACATGCTGAAAAACATGGGAAAACATTTGAGGGGAAAAAAAAAGATTACAGTTTTCAGACCCAGCACATATTTATTCTTAAAGACTAATTAAACCCCAGATCCACAAGACAAGAAGGTCTTTTGTGCATTTCAAAACCAGTTAATGGGATTGGAGTGGTGATGGGTGGGAAACCATGTTTCTCCTCTATTAGGAGACCATTTACATGCTTGAGTTACTGTAGGAAGAACAATCTGAGATATATAGTTGTGTATTACACCACTGAGATGCTATTGCACGAGGCCAGAGGAGACTAGAGAGGTGCAAAGATAGGACATCCAGTAACAGGAGAGTTCAATTACCACCATGCAGATTTGAGTTATATCAGGGTATGATGCTAAGAGCACATTTTTAAAAACCATGAACTTGTTTCATTAAGAAGGTATCAGGGAGCAAAAGTAGTTCTATTAAGGTGAGCAATGAACAGAAACTGCCTGAAAATATTGAGGAACCACTTTGAATAGGAACCTTTGCCCACCATTCAAAAAACACCACATCGGTTCTGGTATTGCTTGATTTTTAAAAGTGCAGCTATATAAATTGTTTAAAACTATGGAAGAGTAAAATGTATATACATAACATGGGAAGACATTTAGAGGAGTCCCATGGGAAGTCAGAGCAAATATACAATTGTCAAAAAATTAAAAACTTGTTAAAGGGCAAAAGGAGCTCAAGTCAGGCCAGAGCAGCAGGGTAAGGAAAGGTATTAAGAGAGGTATCACTTGAAAACCTGAACCCATCTCTCATGTCAAAGGACAAATATCAATAAAACAAATGTAAAATACTCAGAAAATTTAAAGAATTTTAAAGAAGCCTTAAAAAAATAGTCTTTCAGACACCCTAGAATTGGGAAACCTGCCAGAGCCCAAGGGCAAATCACCAGTGAAGAACAGTAAGAACATATGTATGTATGCATACATACATTAAGTTTTCTGCTACACAATCAAGAAAGACCAGACAAGGTTCTCATGCTAGAGTCTTTCCTTCTAGGGAATGCATTGGATGGTGCTGCCAACTGACTTAAGAGAAATTACAGTACAAAAAGAGCAATTAAAAGTAATTGCACTATCTTTCTATAAACTACAACAGGAGTTCAGATGTCTCATTAATCTGTAGCAGAATCCCAACCTGNTCTTGTACCTGGGAGCCCAGAATTGGGCACAGCACTGCAGGTGTGGCCTCACCTGCACTAAACAAAGGGGGATGATCACCCTCTTTGGCTTGCAAGCAACACTAATACAGCTNAGCAGCAGGAAATGGGACATGCTGAAAAACATGGGAAAACATTTGAGGGGAAAAAAAAAGATTACAGTTTTCAGACCCAGCACATATTTATTCTTAAAGACTAATTAAACCCCAGATCCACAAGACAAGAAGGTCTTTTGTGCATTTCAAAACCAGTTAATGGGATTGGAGTGGTGATGGGTGGGAAACCATGTTTCTCCTCTATTAGGAGACCATTTACATGCTTGAGTTACTGTAGGAAGAACAATCTGAGATATATAGTTGTGTATTACACCACTGAGATGCTATTGCACGAGGCCAGAGGAGACTAGAGAGGTGCAAAGATAGGACATCCAGTAACAGGAGAGTTCAATTACCACCATGCAGATTTGAGTTATATCAGGGTATGATGCTAAGAGCACATTTTTAAAAACCATGAACTTGTTTCATTAAGAAGGTATCAGGGAGCAAAAGTAGTTCTATTAAGGTGAGCAATGAACAGAAACTGCCTGAAAATATTGAGGAACCACTTTGAATAGGAACCTTTGCCCACCATTCAAAAAACACCACATCGGTTCTGGTATTGCTTGATTTTTAAAAGTGCAGCTATATAAATTGTTTAAAACTATGGAAGAGTAAAATGTATATACATAACATGGGAAGACATTTAGAGGAGTCCCATGGGAAGTCAGAGCAAATATACAATTGTCAAAAAATTAAAAACTTGTTAAAGGGCAAAAGGAGCTCAAGTCAGGCCAGAGCAGCAGGGTAAGGAAAGGTATTAAGAGAGGTATCACTTGAAAACCTGAACCCATCTCTCATGTCAAAGGACAAATATCAATAAAACAAATGTAAAATACTCAGAAAATTTAAAGAATTTTAAAGAAGCCTTAAAAAAATAGTCTTTCAGACACCCTAGAATTGGGAAACCTGCCAGAGCCCAAGGGCAAATCACCAGTGAAGAACAGTAAGAACATATGTATGTATGCATACATACATTAAGTTTTCTGCTACACAATCAAGAAAGACCAGACAAGGTTCTCATGCTAGAGTCTTTCCTTCTAGGGAATGCATTGGATGGTGCTGCCAACTGACTTAAGAGAAATTACAGTACAAAAAGAGCAATTAAAAGTAATTGCACTATCTTTCTATAAACTACAACAGGAGTTCAGATGTCTCATTAATCTGTAGCAGAATCCCAACCTGAATGTCAAGGAAAGGAAAACAGCAAAAAAAAATTACAAAGCAACGAACTATATGATGGAACGCTTGGGACTTTATATATATACATGCACAAATTTATGTATCCTAACATTATACAAAGTAATAGATTCTGAGCTGTCACTACCCATAAAACACTTAATTAAGAATGGCTCAGTGGTCAGGACAATAAAAAAAAAAATTAAGTTTTAGAAAATACAAGAGAATACAGAAAACTGCTACTCTACTGT
>VYZX01009676.1:14802-30708 GCA_013401335.1 Brachypteracias leptosomus | reverse complement strand
CTGTCTTAACTGAGAAGTAATTCTGTGATTAATATAAAACACAACACCCACTAATCTGACAGACAGCTGACCAGAGGGTCTGGCCAGAACAAAGGGATGGGCTAATTTAAAGAAGGACAAAAGAATATACCTGAATATACAGAAGCCACAATTCTACCTGCAGGAGACAGATGAGAGTCAAGGCAACTTGATAAGCACAGCCAAAAATCCCTCAATGTTTCATCTTGTTTTGAGTTACACCAATAGTTTAAAGGTAAGTACACCACTGCAGATGCTTGAGGCTGAACTTCAACAGTAATTTGCTTGTTCATGGATCTAAAGATCTGAGAAGAGAGGCTGAGGCATTTTTGCCATAGTCAGCTACAGTAGTATTTTGTATCCTACATTCTACCACCAACTGTGATTTGTATATTCATGCCTGATCCACAAACTGAACAATGATATAAATTAGGTTCAGCATCAAAAATTGTTGGAAGGCATAGTTAGCTTATATTGCAAGAACACCACAAATCAGGATCATCATATAGACTGATAGCAGGACTTTTCTTGAAATAAAGCCAGTGATGTGGTAAGGAAGTCACAACAGACCTTACAGAAAAATAAAAAACAAGTTGCATTTGGCAGCAGTTAACCAAATAGTTCTAGAGAGGAGAAAGCTGGAGTGGCCGCTGCAAGGGAAAGGAAGGCAGGCAGAAGAGATTAAGGCATTTAGAACCATTCAGATAAGATTACATTTGAAAAGCCAAAGGGAAATTAAGACAGTGCTGGCTTGATCCCATAGTTCAGAAAAGATTATGTAGCATCAGTTCAGCTCAATACAATAAAGATGCAATGATCAAAATTGAGATGGAAAGTGTACAACCAATGAAGGGAATTGCTCATTATCAGTCTAATTCTACAGGCTTAACAGCAGTAGAGCAGTGGCTGGGTTTTGATAAGCTTACTTCATTTATTATGACATTAGGTGACTCAAGCTCAATGAAGAAAAGAGATCTCTGATGAAGAGGGCAGGGGGATTAGACATATCCTTACTTACCATGCACGCAAAAAACATTCATCAAATTGAATGTATTTCCATCTAAAGAAAGCAGCTGTCTGCTCAAGAATAGTCAAGAATTTAATTCCCCCTTATCTCTTCACACAATGAAGTCATAAATCATGTGAATACAGCAACCTTTGACATTATGACAGGCCAGAGTTCCTACAAATATTGTTGAGTATCCCCTACCTAAATCAATTGGGATGTTTCAACAGCAGTATACTTATTTACCTCTTTTCAGACATCAGGACAAAAGCCATTTAGAAACGCAGACAAAGTTATAATGTGGTGTTTGCTTCTTTGTAAGGTGGGAACATGATGCTCAGGACATTTATTTGGTTTTAGCTGCCTTAAGGTGCAGCTACGTTAATGTGTTATTTCATATCAGGATGTATTCCTAAATGAATCTCCTGATGCTTTGGTTCATGTCATGGAGAGGTATTGGGGTATATGAACTAGCTTTCATTCAGACAAAAACATGCCAGAAGAAACACTCAAAGAGCACACAACCCATTCCAGATACCTGAAAACTCAGTTTCATAGATCTAGACTATGTTTAGTACAAACTAAAATCCCCCAAATGCACACAGTATCACTGTCAGGTCATCAACACCAACTGCTTTATGCTGAGTACAGCTGGCAGGTTCCACTCCAACAGGCTGTGGTGGTGGCCATACAACAGACATCCCCACCTGGTCCTGCATACAGCTACGCTGACTACATCTCACACTGATGTGCTGCTGCCACTCACACACCTTAAAGTTTCCTTAGCTACATCTCCCATGTTTCCATGATCTGATACAAATCAAGACACTTGGACAACATTTTCAGCAGTAAAAATCAACAGAAGACAATGCATCTTGGCAATGTCTTCCTGTCTACATTCATTTGATAATCAAAAACAGAACGTTCACTGAAGAGCTAATATCACTAGGAAATTCACACACAGTAATGCCCCAGCGTAGGAGAGCTTTAATTGTACCAAGCAGTTTAATATCACAAAGCAATCAAGGCTTGTTCTTAGAGAAGAATAAAGGAATCTGCAGAAAGACACTGGAAACCATCAACACCATTGTCTGTGTATAAGATAGTACTCCAGATTTCGGATATACTGGAAACCACACCTTATTTCATACATCCATCCACTGCAAGCTGAAGTATATAGCAGGAAACAAGTATAACCTTAGATAATTAGATTTGTGGAAAAAAGATACAAGATAACTGATTCTCAGCACTGAGCACTCAATCAGAATTATGAGTGGAAGCAATCCTACAACTTCAAACTTATTTACTCTTCGTGGAACAGAACTCTATGTTCAGGTAAACCAAGAACACAGGAAGGCACTACCTTCAGCAAGAACTTGTATCTTAAGCTTACAAATAATTGTAAAAAAAAAATCTGAGTACACTGCACATGACCAGTTAAGCAAGAATAAGTTGGTCTTTTACTACAGGTCATATGAGATGAGAGTGTATGTAGACAACTGCCTGTACCAAAAGGAGAAATATTTGTAAGCATTACCACTTTTCACAGGTGAAGGAAGTTATGCAACACGGCCTTGATCAATATTGTACAGTAATTTGTCACTCAAAACTACCAGAACTCTTAAAGAAAGTTAAAATACTTACAGGAATGAGGAACTTCTTGATTTCTTCCAATGCATGTCCCATTCTAGCATATGCTTCTGCTGGTGGAGCAAATACTTCAATTAGAACATGCAGGTCATCATTTAGGTGGAAGTACTTTGCCTCTCCACTTTTTCTCAACTCTTCCTCCTAGGAGATAAGAAAAATGTTGGTTTTCTTTTCCATCATCTTATTTAATATTACAATGCAAGTGTTACAGTTGCTTCAGAGGTATTTGCACATACTCATGCTCACATCAACAACCAAGTATAAAATGACATTTTTCCTGATACACTTCATACCAATCATGTTGCTAAAATACCAGAATAGTGTAAGTTTCCTTATGAACAGTGACTAGTAACACAAAAAAGCACTCATCAGCTTCTGCTTAGAGAAAATGCAGCACAAGGAAGAATGTTCCCAGGAGTTCTCAAGTGCATTACCTCCATGTAAAAGATGCTGAGAAAAAGATGTGAATTTGAAGTCTCTCAAAAGTAAAGTCTTTAGAAACAGGTTTGAGCTAATATTTCACAAGAGCAAGATTCTTTTACCAATATTGTTTCAACCTTTGTGTTATTGCACTGCTCAGAAGCTTCTTATTTTCTGTTCTCATGGAGATGTCTATCCCATGAGTACATCCTCCACAGAACTGTGCTACTTGGACATGAAACTAACAGCGTAAGAGACAAGGGAGAAGGACATTAAAGAAAGTTCACGAGCTATTTCAGAAGAAAGTTTTTTATTCTGCTTCAACCAAACCACTTCAAGGTAACAGAAAATATATGATTTTAATGTGCATTCCAAGAGACTAAACCACCATTAAGAATCATTTCATTGTATTACCAGATAACATCACATCAAGTTATTAGTTCTGCTACCTAAAAATTAAAGCCTTAAGAATTCTCCCCTGATGCTTACTGTATGTAGCAAGCACAAGTACTTCATCTTTTGGATTACTAAATTTACTGTTTTGATGATAGGTGAAATTTCCCCACAAACAGCCCCCTTAATTACAGGTTCAGGTGTATAAGTAACAATCATTTCTGCTTCTCATAATATTTTTGTCATCACACTTTGTGACTGACTACAGGGATGTTTAAAAAACTCAACAGAATCTAGTTAGCTGTTAGAGCATTCACATCAGGTATATCAAGAGGCCAGACTCAGTAGGACTAGTCTTTGTCAGCAAAACCATTATCCCATCAATAGAAACAATGATGTTAGAAATAGGAAGTATACTAATACGAACATTACAGCTCTTAAATATTTTGTTTTAACAGGAACTGCATCTCACTTAAATTCTTACTTTATGCAGAGTTATTCAAGATATATGAGCCACCATCTAGAACAGAAAGCTAGATCCTTTCTTCACTGGATTTCCTCATATACTTTGTTTTCTTGTATATACATGCTATCAAGCATTTCTAGTCCCTTTTTTAAAGGAAAAAAAATCACTGTGCAGTTAGACATGCAAAGATGTATGTGTCATCAATTTGCCTGGCAATAGCAATAAGCAAAAGAAAAGTCACAATTTCATGTGCAGTGCCTGGTGAAAAAGGATTTCTATCAGCAATTTTAACAAAACAGATAAGAAATTTCAGTGCAGGTGGTTCTAAAATCAATACCACTAGAAAGCTTTTGAAGGAACTTTTTTTCTTGCTTCACTTGCAAAGTACTCTTTGGTTGAAGTTTGGCAGGGTTGGGTTTTTTTTCAATTCTGTACCATGACTTGGCAACGCTACTCTTCAAAGGTCTTAACATCACACAAATGGAATGAGCCTGTATCTCCCAGCCTTGGGCACACAGGAAGCATTTCATCCCCATGACAACTTAACAAGCCATAGCTCATTCCCATTCCAGTATCCCTCACTGACAGTACTTTTAGGTCCCACAAAATCCTCTGCCTGCCATGACTTGACAGTACATACATTGCCTAGGCTTGCCCAGGCCATGTGGATGCTATTTGGTTGACCAAAACCCAACATTTTTTTCTCTATTGCAATGCAGGTTTTGAGAGCTGTTGAAGAGTTGAAAGCAAACCAGATGTGGAAGAAGGGAGCTAACACACACCAAGGTCATCACTTCCTTTATAAGGAAAAAAGAAATCTGCCCTTTCAATCTCCATCTTCCTGAACTATTTATCACACCAAATGGCTCAGTTTGGACAACCTGATTTAACTTCATGTTTTCAGTAGAGACATCCTTGCAGTATTGCACTCTGGGAGCCTTATGAGAAAGCTTATCCTATTTCCTTTGTACCTTGTGCTCCTGTATTTCATCCCTTGATGGTCCAGAACAGAGTACTGGCACAGCTTATGATGCACAGCAGCACAAGGCATCTGGCAATAAGACTACTACAGTTAATAGACTTAGCCCTGAATTCCATTGTACCTATAGAGCCTTTTGCTTTTCATCCTACTTGTCAAGCTATCAAGAATCTACTTTAAAACAGAAGTTGAATAGTAGTATTTATCAAAATATGCTCATACTACTGTCCATGTTCATCTTCACTACACCACCCCTGATTTAGGTTTTGAGTACTACCTGATATATATTTTTAATATTACCTTAAATTCGGCTTCTGTCAGATTTTATAAACCATTCAGAACACTCAAGTTGTTGAAAAGCCTGTACCAGTCTTGAACTATTGGTAACACATGAATAACCAATTACAGTAGAAGGCTTTAAGTTATTTCTTTAGATTTACAATATAAAAGGAATCTAGAACAAAAAAAATCTGAAGTGAATCCATTTACTTTCCACTCTATGCGCACAGGAAAGTCTGAGTAGTCTAGCAGATGGTATCTTAACACTGAGTAGCAAGAAGTGATGAAATGACAGCACAGCATGAAAAAAACATGTTAATTGAAGAGGAGAATTACTGAATTTAGATACATGAAATTATTCTCCAGATGCTGACAAAAGAGATGGAAATAGAAGCCTAGACTGATTCTAGAACACATTTTAAGTAGTAAACAAAGATACAGAAAAACAATTTTTTCCCAAACGTGCTTTTA
This sequence comes from Brachypteracias leptosomus, assembly GCA_013401335.1. NCBI lineage: Eukaryota > Metazoa > Chordata > Aves > Coraciiformes > Brachypteraciidae > Brachypteracias > Brachypteracias leptosomus. Next base: position 25,026 of record VYZX01009676.1, on the reverse strand, counting down.
AAGCCAAATCTCCTATTAGGAAGCAGACTGGACATTCTAAAAAGGCAATTAGAAGTCAGAGCTAGAGAAATACTGTTGCCCAAAATGGATTTTATGTCAGACTGGTTTGTCTGTATTCTTCTATTCTGGTTTATCTAAATGACTCCCTAGAGACCTTGCAAGAGATAATGGTGATCTTTGCTACATTTTCTCAACCTTTCATATCATAAGCCTCTGAAGTTCTCTTAAAGTCCAAAAAAATTAAGGATAATTAAGGATGCAGGAAGTTAGCATAGAGAAGTCTATGAAGTTGACTGTCACTTTTCCTCAGGAAAGAAGCAATAATCATTGTTCATTTAAAATTGGTAATTTAGCAGGTATACTCTCATGCAAATGTTTAGAAATATCTGACAATCTGATCCAGAGCATCCAACAACTGGTTCATCCTAGAACCTGTAACCAGCATCCACTAAGTAGCTGAATACGAGCAGGCAGCATGTCCAGGTGGTCAAGGTGGACAACGGCCTCCTTGGCTTCAATCAGAAATAGCATGGCCAGCAGGACTAGGGAGGTGACTGTTCCCCTGCAGTCTTGCACTGGTGAGGCCACACCTCAAATAGTGGGTTCAGTTTTGGACCCCTCACTACAAGAAGGAGATTGAGGTGCTGAAACACATCCAGAGAAAAGCAGCCAAGCTGGTGAAGGGTCTAGAGCACAAGTCTTACAAGGACTGTTTTAGGGAATTGAGGTTGTTTGACCTGGAGAAAAGGAGGCTCAGGGGAGACATTATCACCCTCCACCGTTATCTGAAAGGAGGTTGTAGAGAGGGGGGAGTCAGTCTGTTCTCCCATATAGCAAGCAATAGGACAAGAGGAAATAACCAAGTTGTGCCAGCAGAGGTTTAACTTGACTGTTAGGAAGAATTTCTTCACCAAAAGGTTGTCAAGTTCTGGAACTGGCTGCTCAGGGGAGTGGTGGAGTCACCATCCCTGGAGGTATTTAAAAGATATGTAGATGTGATGCTTAGACATAGTTTAGTGGTGGTCCACATAAAGGTCTTTTCCAACCTAAACGATTCTATGATCTTAAGGTCAAGGCAAAAAGTAAAATATTTGTTAAGTAAGTTACAGTTAAAACAATTAGTATATACATAGCTACATGTAACTAGAAAAAATGTCTGTTTGGTTAAGTTCTTAACAGAGTCTCCTGCTTGCTGAGCTGTGTCCCCAAACAACTAGGAATGAATACAACCTGGTTTAGGTTATTAGCTGATACGACTCCTTTGTAGCACCAGTACTTTCTTACAGATGTGTTGGTTCAATTGAATACTGGAAACTGTCTTTAATCTGCTTTAGTTCTGAATATTCCAAATAGGTACATATACAACTGGAATAGCTTGTTATTCCAAAGCATCCAACTGGCTCCTCTCTATTGTCCCTTTTAAAAACACAACCAGACCCCCAGTGACAGGAATCTGTTTCTGAACTCAAAGATTAATTCTATTAAACTTTTCGGCAAACAGCTCAAGCTACCAAATTTTGGTCAATTAAAAAAAAAATATGTAAGCAGTTTTGGCTAGCATCTCAACCAAGAAAAAGTCAAATAAGAATCTGAACAATTACATTATTACCAAAGGAAACATGAGAAGTTAATTATTCAAACAGAAGCCTTTAACACTTTCCCAGGATTCTGAGACCCAAGCTAGGATCTCAACTTTCCAGCATGAGCTTCTGGTTTTAATAAAAACTTTATTACTTTTTTTTCTATACTTCCTACTCCATGACATCGCATATTTTGATATGGAAACATGTAATGCAGCAACAGAAGAATGTCAGTTTGACACATTCTACAAGAAATGAGAAAGTTCACCAAGCATCATTCACAACAATTTGGAGACTTATTCTGGCTGAGAGCAAGTTTAGATTATATTCTTTCCTGGTTGAACTGTCATATTTCCTCTAAAAGTTACTAGCAATATAGTTTTTTGTAACTAATTGTGAGACATTTAAAGTTGCATTATCTATATGACATACTACTTAAGAGCTCCCATTCAAAAATCGCTCTCACCTTCAGCCTTTATTACTGGAGAATGTATTTGTATAAATGTAAGTTGTAATTATGTAAGTTATATTTAATACAAATATTTTCAAGAAAGAATTAAAAGGAAGAGTTAGCTCTTAAATGCACAGAACAAAGAAATTTATGGGCTCTGACCAAGTTCTTGACATAAACCACATTTATATTTTGCTGATGGAGAAACATGCTAAAGGAATATACAGTTTAGAGAATTCAGTAGCCAGCCCTCTAAGTCACCCTTCCATATGCATGTCATTATCACTCTTTATAGCACGCAGTATTTTTAAGTTTCAGATTACATAACCACAGCAAGATTTTACTGAAGGCCTATAAAACGTGGTATGCTACAGGCAAGAAATATGTTCAGTGTTTTATTTGTACCATTAGGAATATTAAATGCAGCCTACCAGACAAGTGACATCTCCTTGCTGATGTACACTTATCTGCTACAAATTTAGCTAGAGATTTGCTACTTAATTTGAAACTGAGTAGTACAAACACCTATGAAGGTGTTTCTCTTCTCCTCTCTACTTTGGCTCTTAGAATGGATATATCCACCATAATCAAATACTTCCCATAGAAACAACTGTAACTTGTCAATTGCTTAAGCTGCACAAGTCATCCTCAGAGCTGGGAGGTTTCTTCTGGTTGCATTTTATCTCCTTTCGTCAGCTGTTTTACTCTTTGTCTAGAACACTTACATGTTATTAAACTTAAATGTTGTGCCATTTTATGTGGAAAATGTTTGCTTGGGTCAATCTAGAAGTCAATTCCTTCAAAAGTGAGAACCTTGCCACGTTCACTTGGACAGTCATTACAAGCTGTACAAGACTCATCTAGAAGATGCCACTGGTAACATCCCACTTTCATCCCCAAGGACCACACTTTGAGGGGCCTACATGCAACTCATGGTAGCCTCAAAATACACAGTGAGAACAGACTCCTTAGAGAAAACAGACTCCACCTGAATTTAAGCAATACAAGGATATCCTATGACATTTATTTGCTCCAAATTTTGTCACACAGTTTGTTCACCTCCCCAAAAACTGTAGGTAACTTATGAAATTCAGATATCAAACACTACACAAACATACTCAGGTCTTACCTTTGTCTTGTCCCTCATAGAACCTTTTCCCAAAATAGACATTTTTGTCAGCGTTTCTTCCTGTAAACGCTTTAGAGAATTGCCACGTGGACCCAGAAGTTTTCCCACAAAGTTGAACTATAAGAAAAACAAAAAAATTATGCTCATTGGCTTTTTCAGCACGAATGAACAAGCAAAATGGAGTATTTTACTGAAAACTTTTTGCTCAAGGTGAAAACAAGTATTAGACCATAAATTACACAGTCATTAAGTACAATTGTGTAGGACAGTTAACAGAATGTCTTTGGCTCCAACAGGTGTCAACAGAAACAGAAGTATCTGAACTTAAAGAAATCAAATACTATAAAGAGAACTTTGTGTTTATCCCATTCAACACAGAACAGATGTGCTCAATCTGCAATTCAGTTTTTCAACTATTGTTACCAGGTACATAACCATAAAAACAAAGCTGGCAGCAATCTCACAGATACAATACCAATCAAAGCTCTGACGAAAAATATCTTAATTGCCTCATTCTCCCTTGAAGATTTATGAAGTAACCCATACAATATACCCTACAGTAAGAAACAGAAACAAGGAATTAAATCTGGAGAATATAAGCATATATATATTCAGTCTCAAATCAGATTCAAAACTTCTGAACTACCACTCAACCTTCATTATCACTGAGGTTTACCAATGCCAGTTGGGGTTCACAACCATGGCATCACACCAGTAAGATGACTAGGAAAAAGAAAGCAGTGACAAAAATAGAGACAAGGAAAACCAGTAATTTCCATTCACAGAAAACCACAAAAGATAGAGCTTGTGCTCTTTCAGCCCAGAGGATGCTTCAGAGGGAAAGTAGGCTAAGGAAAACAGGTATCAAGAAATCCATTCTTAAAGGAAAATAAAAAGGGAGGATTTGCTTATTGTCATATTAAGGGCAAAAATGGACTTAGTAGAGCCCGGAGATGTGAAAGTTCTCCTGAGCTCCATAGGACATATTCCCAGTCAGACATACCAGGAGGAAAGAGGTGTAGATTCAAGAGCCCATTTTTGTATATCACTGCACTGTGATATATAAAATTTGAAGGATAATTACAGAGAAGACTTGAGAATTCACTTAAAGCATGCAGACAACTATTTTTGTTGGGGAAAAAAAAAGATCATAAGAAAGAGCTGATAAGCATAAGCTACACTTGGAAGCCAGTATGGAATGCTGTAAACTCTTCCTGAAAGCCATAATTTATTCCAGTATTGAATTTATATGGCAAGGTTTTGGTAGCAGGAGGCTGCAGAGATGACTTCTGTGAGAAGATTCCAGAAGCTGCCCCCATGTTGGATAGAACCAGCTCCAAGACAGACCCACCATTGCCCAAAGCCCATCAGCAACAAAGAACTTATTATATAACATTTTAAAAAGGGTAAAAACACTGCAAAGCTGAGACAAGTCATAAAGCATAAAAGAAACAGCCCTGCAGACACCAAAGTCAGTAGTGGACAGGGAGGAAGTGCTCCAGGTACCAGAGCAGAGATTCCCTTACAGCCTGTGGTGAAGCAGGATGTCCTCCTGAAGCCCATTGAAGATCACGGTGGAGCAGATATCTAGCCAGCTACTCAGGAAGGACCCCACACCAGAGCAGGTGGATGTGCCCTGAAGGACACTACAGCTCATAGAGAGTCCATGCTGGAGTAGGTTCCTGGCCTGGGGAGAGGAGCAGATTTTCTGGCAGGACTCACACTGGAGCAGTCTGCTCCATAGTACTGTCCTTCAGGAAGGGACCCACCCTGGAGCAGTTCTTGAACTGCAGCCCATGGGAAGGACTCACATTGAAGCAGTTTGAAGTATCCTGCAGGAGAAACTCCAGGCTGGAACTGGGGAAGAACATGAGAAAGAAGCAGCATAGACAGAGTGTTCTGAGCTGACCACAACCCCCATTCCCAAACCTGCTGCCACTTAACAGAAGGTAGCAACAGAAGGGTCAGGAGTGAAGTTGAGCCCAGAAAGGAGGGGACGGTATAGAAAAGGTGTTTTCAGTCTTGCTTTATTTTTCACTATCCTTCGTTAAGAGTTAATTGGCAATAAAGTGATTTTCCCCAAATCGAGTCCGTTTTGCCCATGACTAATTGATGAGTGATCTCCCTGTCCTTATCTCAACCTACAAGCTTTTCATCTTACTTTCTCCCCTCATCCTGTTGAGGTGGAGGAGCGACAGAGTATCTTGGTCAACCCACCAAAATTCCTGTCAAAATACTGCAATAGATATTATTTATCAAACTATCTTTCAGGAATATTTACTATTCTAAATGAAACCTTGTAGAGCCAGAATATGCACACTGTTGGAATCTAAAGTGACACAATCATGTTAAGAAAAAGATAGCTTTAGGCACAAGGAAAATATGATACTAATGAGCAAACAGGCTTAAACTATTTCTTTGTGGCCTCAAATTTATGAAATTGTTAAGTTCTTTGTTCCTTTATTACTGTGTCACTAAAGGGTCAAGATGGGTTTATTTGATCTCCCTATTCCTCTGGAGGAATTTGAAGACACTTGACATTGGAGTAGGAACAGCTCAAAGTCTTTTGGTGCTATATTGGAAGTGCTGATGGAAAAAAGGTACAGCTACAGTCAAGCTACAATGCAGGAAGTCTACAGCTTCAGAGCACCTATTTCAGCTTCAGACAAAGAAACCCAAGCACTAAAAGCCTACTAAATATGAAAATATAATTTTGTTCCCCTTAGTACTTGCAAGTTCAATTCCCAATGTAGACCTGAGTTAGAACCAAGATACAATTGAGCAAATTGCTTATGGATGACTATAGTCCACAGAAAGTATTAAATTTAAAGCCTTGCATGAACTAGTCTTTTCTGAAATTATCAGGCCAAATCTCAAGAAATCCTTAGGCAATTTCTTTAACTTTTAGGTATATTCAATTTCTTTTTTTCTTATAGGTCCTAAGATACAGTCATGGAAAACATTCATCAGAAATAGGTTGCCCAGCAAAAGAGTAAAAATCTCCCTTGCTGAGAATATTCAGGACTTGGTGCCACTGACAGGGCCCTGTGTAATCTAGTTTACAATCATGATTTCAGCAAGCTTGGAGCAGATGTTCTCTAGAGGTGCCTTCCAACTTGGACTTCTGATTTTATTATTTCTGGAGGTATAACTGTAAGGAAAGCAAACAAACTGAAACAATTCATAAAAAGTCTGAATTTTCAGAAGTCAGTAACTCCTTGTCAACAGTTTCCTTAAATAAAGGATCATTACTTATGAACAGGGAGTTTATAGTGAAGCTCAAATAAAAGCTTTCATATAGTGGAATACCACATCAATTTTTTTAAGCATTACTTAAAATTGTTTACTTTAAAATACCCTCATAAGTTATTAGGAACAAAAATAAACACTGCATTTAAAATGGGAGATTTTCCATTTACAGTAAAATATGCTGAAATTACTTCAGAATGTTGAGTACCTGCAGTCTAACACAGGGCAGACTTCTAGCAGTAATCTTAGTTAAAATATCCAGATGAAATTTTACTCAAATTTGTGACTGCAATTTAGGAGTAGGCAAGCATGTACTTAACTATGCAATGCATAGCTCTGAATATCACTTCCTAACTGGAACAAGCAACTACCTGACAATTAAAATACAAACTACATATAAAAAATTTAAAAAACTCAAAGTGCATAACTGCAACAGAATTGAAATCCGCTCCATGCAATCAAAAAAAACCTAAAATGCTTCAGTGCTCAGAGAAGACTTGGGTGTTTCAAAGCACATGTTTACTCCAGCTATATATTTTTTTAATTAAAGTCAAATTGTATATATCTAAAACTTCACCTACAAAGCTTTAATACCAAAAAATCTCTAGTGTTGAAGCTAGACATTATGGCAGCTCTACAAGTAGTTGCATAGATGACATGTTTGAGACAACACATTTAATGAACATGAAAATGTATTAGCTGTATCTGAAATCCACTGAACTATTCTTCCCTGTGCACCAAGGCTCCAAATATTAGATTTGACATGTCTGAAGCATAAGAAATCTGTGCTGTAAGTCTGAATTTCTGCTGATTTGAAAGCACAGTACCTCTAGAGGTGGCTTAAAAACACAACTAACATTGAAAGTCACTAAAAAATGGCTTACAATGCAGTCCCCAAACCTTCCTGCTCCCATGCAAAGCTAAAAAGCTTTGGAGCTTTTCAGTTGATTTAATAAATAAAACCCATTTTACTGGAAGGATTCATTCAATATCATAAAACCAGATTATTTACTTTGAACAGGTACTGGATTTCATTTGAACTATTGGTTTATCTCCCTTTTGTGTCAAAATAAATATCTGATCAGCAAAGGTTTATATTGAAATATTTCACAGATTTATAAACACACTCAAAAGTGTATCAGCCACTAAGTTACTATCACTATTTATACACTTATTCCCAGCAATCAAGTAGTAGGAAGACTCAAATCTAAAGGTACAAAACCACCACGCAGTAAGACAAGTTTTCATTACAGAATTAACAAATCTGCCGATGAAACAGAAGCAAATAAGCCCACCAGATCCAAATCAGCTCTTACACAAGGCAGCTCATGCACAATTGCATGGGTGCTTCCCATACCTCACATCTAGAGTTTATTTGCCCAAGAGCACAAAACCAAAACCAATTCAGGTCTAGTATTGAACTCAAGCTTATAAACTAGCTCTGAGTTAGGGGCAGTGGATAGTAACAAGAAGACATCTGAGTAGCTCCATGCAAGTCAGATCAGCACATTCACCAGCTCTGGCTCAGAATCAGACATATCAAACTTCCCTCTTCACTCACCCTTTCCCCTAGTACAGCACCTTCATATTCAACCTGCTAGAAATACCCAGAATTGTCCTCAAGTTCACTAGCTTCAGCTTAGCATTATATTAAAGCAGTTGCACTGGTTTCCAGCACAAGCTGGTGTGGAAGCTATTGCCACATTCAGAGTTATGGATAGCTCAACTCTGAAGAACCAGCCATGAATGTTACTCTACACTAGAAGAACCACCTATGTCAAATCAAGGATTGACTCTGCATTAAGATAGCTTCTGATGTCATAGGTAAGAATCAGGTTATTATGGATGATGGTATATAAAATAGAAGAAAATTTCCAATTCAAAGCTGCTTCTAGACCAGCTCTGAAGGATATGCCAAAGAAGATACCTTAAAATAACAGAAAACATTGAAGGCATCTTTGCAAAAAGAGTATCAAGATTCAGATTAACAGATCTGGGGTAGAGACAACTGGAGAAGATTGGAAAATTTCTCTCAGCTACAGTTCAAGCCAAATAAAACTCCAGGAGTGTTATAAATGATAGTCTCTTGTAGTCTTACATCATTATAGAGCATCAGCAGATATACACTAGTTTGAGCAAAAGGATGCAAAACTTAAGGTGGGCTACTTCCTAAAACCTCCAGTTGCTGAAAGCACATTGTCTTATATGTACACTTCTGGTTTATTTTGTGGGTAAACCACACCACGAAGGGCAACAACTCCTTCTCAAATCCCTCAGATACAGGATTCTGTCCCTTGGTCATGGTGCCCACTAGCCCACAAGTAGTGGTTAAATACACTGAAAGCATGTATTTGTTTCCCCTTTACAGATTACCTTGAAGTCCTGTATAACTAAAAAAATCTCCTGTTTAAAATGCGTTTATTAGAAAATAATATATTTAATAGGAACAAAAAATTAATCAATAATCAGGTTTTTGTTTGAAAATTGTTTCCTCTCTAGATACTCATAAAACCTCATTTTTAAGGAACATTTTTTCAGATATAGTACCATGGAGATTATGGACATCCCTGCTTAATACCCATTTCTTCAGAAGCCTCAAATCAAAATATGACTCTAAGAGTTATCTAGAGATTTATTTCCTTACCAGATCACTGCTTGATACTATTCCCTGAAAACACAGTTCTGGAGAAAACACAGCTACAGAGTATACAAGTGAGACATTTTCTTCATAAGCATTTGATCTACTAGATAAATTTCAGCAAAAAAAGAATTAATGGCAATGTTACAGCATTTTTAAATGTATATATTACAGAAAGGGAGATATAATAGAAAAAGTAATCCTTGTTTATCCCCACCAAGACAAGTCTGCTGAGAATGGTTCATCCAGCTTAAAATACTTAGTGAAAGTATAAATGCTTGACCAAATGCTTTCCTATAAAGCTCTAAGCAAGCCATTGTCATTAAAGCTGTAGGAAGCTTTCTTGGCATATTTTTCTGCAATGGTTCCTCTGTGATAGGGTCACTAGAAAAAAAAAGTAAATTAAGATTCAGAGCACTTTCCCTTACAATAATCTGAAACTAGGAAAACTTCAAGATTTAAGCATTTCAAGAAAATAAGGTTTCTAGATAAAGGTAAATTCTTCAAGCATCTACATTTTGTGTAGAGTAGTTTGACATGGTACAACGTGGTAATAGGTCTTTAAATATTCACTCACAACATCAGTTGAGGTTTGGTCAATAAGTATAAGGTGCCTGAAAGTTATCCCTGGTATATATTTGATGCTTGTTCTTCCATGTCACTTGTTTATACAACCATAATTCCTCATTTCTACTCTAAGAAAACCTCAGAGCTATTATGAAAAATTGTTTTCTAAGATGTGATTAAAATAATCTCTCCATGACCTTACATAACTGCAGATATATTCTATATGACAATGACTTTTTAAAATAGATACTTTCACTTTAAATGTTGGGCTAAAATGCTTAAATGAATACTAGTTCTGTAAGTCTAACTTTTAGACTATGTATTTAAAGTATCACTTCAGAGAACACATGACAGACCATTTCTTACTGACTTCTGAGATTTACCCAGTATTTAACTATAAATCTATAAGCAATTTTAAAAATGGTAGCCTGTCACAAAACAAAAATAATTGTTCCTATAGTTTTGATCCATCTCATGGAAAAACCATCATCATTCCATTTATCATCCATGGAAGCTATTTTTTCCTCCAAATTCAGAACGCTCGAGTTCACTAAACTGTCAAAACAAAATCAGATTTCTGAGACTAAACTACTTCACGATGCATATTCAT
>VYZX01009675.1:10356-22442 GCA_013401335.1 Brachypteracias leptosomus | reverse complement strand
CGCCTGGTGGGCAGCGACATGTCCTTCTTTGCAAAGTAAAATAAGTGAAGAAAACAACTACTTAAAAGTATTCTTACTCTTTGATTACCAACTGCAGTTTGTCTTTGAAACTTTTCTGTATAATTGTATCAAATACACTGAAAATGTTCAACAATTCCTTTGCTGGTTACACAAATCTTTGTGGCTGTCTGTTCTTGATGCTGCCTAGAAGTAAAGGTGACATTTGCTAATCAATAAAAAATAAAAGTTGTTTCACCTCAGAATATTAAACATAGAATGCTTCTGTGGCATTTGTTTTTCTGAATAAAACAGCAATTATAAAAAAACTATTAAAGCCACGTGCTTGATTCATTGGCCTGTTTCCAGAACTAACACCAGAAGTTGTAATACCTTTCTCAATTTGTTTTATCCAGTTCATGCCATGCTCATCACTCTAAAGTGAAAAAAAGTCCAAGTTATTAAAGTACAAAACATTCCAGTAATACTCTCTGCTTTTCCACTCTCCACTCAGTAACAGATGTACTTCCATTGTGTCTCTGTACCAGTGTCTGTCCTTGCAGCTCTAATAAAGTTATTTTCAGTCTCTTCATTGCAGAACTCAAAACATCCCACTGAGGGCAGAAAATCCTATATAAAATATCTTATATTCTAGTAAGTGTGGCCCCAGATCTGGGAACCAGTCCCACTACTACACCATATCCTTGAGCACTACATCTAGACAGCTTTTAAATACATCCAGGGATGGTGATTTAACCACTTCCCTGTGCAGACAGTTCCAGTCTTTGATAATCCTTTCAGTATAGAAGTTTCTCCTAATGTCTAACCTAAACCTCTCTTGATGTAACTTGACACCATTTCCTCTTGTCCTATCAGCTGTGACTTGTGAGAAGTGACCAACACCCACCTTTCTACAACCTTCTTTCAGGTAGTTGTAGAAAGTGATAAGGTCTTTCCTCAGCCTCCTTTTTGTCCATACTAAACAACCCAAAGTCCCTCCACCCGCTCCTCATAAGACTTATTCTCAAGACCCTTCACCAGCTTCATTGCTGTGTGGCTAGCTCTCTTCTTCCTCAGGCCAACACCAAACTCAGCCACACCCCCTCAGCATATCTTCATCCTTTATTCTTCATCTGTTTGCTCTTCTGTCTCAAATCAGCCAAGGGGAAACACACCACTGAGAGAGAGCGTTTATCAAGCTGTCAAAAGCTCCTCTGACTGGCCCCAACAGGAACGCTCTTCAAACTGATCAGCTCCTCGTTGCTTCTCTCAAACTGGTTAGTTCCTGGTTAAATTAGCCTCGCCCACCACTCCAACGACAATCACCTGGGGGAAGGCGGGACTCACCCAGGTGGGCCAGGTTCTGTCTCTGGGGCCTTGGGGAACAAAACATGTTGCTGGGTTATGACTCATCGATAGGTTAATTCTAACTCAGGGCCCACAGCCCAGGCCCCAGCACTTCAGTTGCCCTTCTCTAGACCTGCTCCAGCACCCCAATATCTTATACTGTGGCACCCAAAACTGAACACAGTACTCAAGAGTGTGGCTTGAGTACTAAGTGCTAAGTACAGTGGGGCAATCACTTCTCTAGTCCTGCTGGCTGGGCTATTCCTGACTGACCCAATGGGACAACTCCTTTTACTATTTGCTTATTTCCAAAGGATCACAATTAAAGCCTTGAATTGCAAAAATTACAAAATTACAAAACCAGCCCTCGAGCACAGTGTCCACATGCTACCACGGGAAACACCGCCAGTTCACCACTTGTGAAGAGCAGTGACGGCAGGCAAAGGAACGGCCAGGGGGGACTTTCACGGTGGGCACAGGCAGGACAAGTGGGGGCCTGTTACGGCGGGCACAGGCAGGGCAAGGGGGGGCCGGGGGCGGAGCGCTGCCTCACGACGTGGGGTTTCCAGTCGCTCCCCCGTCGCCTCAAAGCTGTGTTACAGCTCCCAGCGCTTCCTTTGGAAAAGGGTTTCGCAGCCAAGATGACGACACTGTCGAATAAGTTTGCTTTCAAGGAAGAAAAATACCTTTTGTCTATCCCGCTAATGGCTGTGTGAAAAGTTAAAGCGCTGCCGGGAAGGGACGGGGCGGTCGCCTCAGCGCTGGGCTGGGTTTTCCCCTTCCCGCTGCTCGCCCCGTTCCTGGAGGCCGGCGTGCGGGAGCGGCGAAGCGCCTGGGTGGGGACTCCAGTGGCGGGGAGAAGGGAGTGAGGCGGCGGACTTCGTCCCGCTGCTGCTGGGGCCGGTTTCGAAACAGCACGAAGTTGCTCCGGCACATGTTCCGCGGAGGCCAAAGGGCGCACTCCTGCGGGAAGTTCCACCCGCCGCCCTGCCCTGCCTCCCTACCGAGCGTAGGGCCCCTGCGCCACAAGCCTCCCGCCGGCGGCCCCAGCGCCTCACGGAGACCACCCCCGTCCTCCGCGCTGGGTCTGCGAGTGAGGAAGCCGCAGCCCGTGGGCTGGGGAGGCTCTGAGGGGGAGATCCTCAGAGCCGTGAGGAGGAAGCACCGGGGAAGGTCGGGAGAGCGGAGCGAGGCCGCAACGGGACAGGACCAGGCGGTAGCTGCCGACGCTTGGCAGCGCAGCCTCCCGCACACCGCCGGCTCTGAGGGAGGCCCGGCCGGGGAGGAGAGAGACACAGCCCGTGGGTGCTCCGCCCTGCGGAAGGTACCGGGACAGGCTCGCGGTCACCCTTCTCGGGGCGTCTGGGCGGCAGCTGGCCCCAGCTTTGCGTCCAGCGAGATCGGTTGTAGGCAGCCCAAGTCGGGTGGCGGGCGGCCCGCAGCCCTGCGTGAGCTCCCGGTGCCCCGGGCCGGCAAATGCGCTTGTTCTTAGAGGACTGAATGGAGAGGTAAGAACTCGTGAACAGGTCCAGCATCGAAATGAAACTTGCCACAAAGTTTCCGTAAGTGAATGAACTTTTTTACGAGCACGGCTGAAGGGAAAGTTAGTCGAAACGCCTCCACAGCAGATGAATTTAAAATGTGTACATTTAGGAGCCCCAGACACCTAATTTCAGAACTCCACAGCCCACTTGTAGCTACCTGGTGTGTGGTTAGATATATTATTAAATTGTAGCAACAGAATTTTCCTGCTGAGTATCTCCTGCTCTCTGCAGCTTTGTAAGGCCACTGTCTGTAGAACCTGTTCAATAGTAATAGTATCTATAAATACAAACTTTTTAAAAACGAGTTCCAAATTTTTAAGCTCTAGTGTAATACAGTGAATATAGTTTATGTTGCTGCTATATGTGTTTCTGCAGGTCTGCTTATTGATTCCTGAGGAACATCTTACTACATGTTCATGGTATGCGAGAATCCGGCTAAAGTCAAGCAGTAATATCCAGTAAGGTCCAGAAGACAACTTTTTCTTGGTGGTAAGTACAGAGCATTCCAATAGCACCTTGTTGTGTAAGCCTCCCTATTTCTACGTACTTTGTTTTGACATAGCCACTACAATATTTAATAGATCTGACCCTTAAACTATAGTTCCCTGCTCAGTTAGCTTCCCCAGCACAGGACAGTACTGAAAAAAACATGTTCTTGCTGAAATACATTTCTTAGGAACACTGCACAGGTTATAAATTCTTCCTGGCAAAAAAAAAAAAGCCAGAAGAAAACTAATGGAAAGTTGAGTGTGAAGATGCATTAAGTTATTTTTTAACTGATGCTCTTTTGTTCAAAGGACTGCTGCAAAACTCACAAGTTGTACTGTAGAAGAACTGTGATAAACCCATGCATTCTCATAGAACTACATGGATTATTTTAGAGAGAAGGCTCATCATGTTCTAATATCATGACTTCATGATCTCAGTCCTTGATTCTAACCCCTTCGATACAAGATTGACTTGTTCTGTGAATTTCAAAGCCTGCACCTGTGAGAGGCTTTTAACAAGTCTGCTTTTAAAAGGATCTAGACTTAAGTATTGCAGTTCTGGCGTAAGGCAGACACTTAGTCCTGTAACATCAATGCTACCTTTGGAGTATCATTTGTGATAATATTTTTGGGAGCTCAGTGGCCACTGCTTTTGCTGTAGCAAGCTGTAAAACTACAGTCTCCAGTTCTACCAGAGTAAGTCAGTCTCTAACTGAACAGGATTCCAGGGATTCTGCAGACTCTACCGTTTTTACAGTCAACAACTAGGTAGCTTGTAGGCCTAACAGCCAGCATTTTGGTTAGGAGGCACAGTAAGATTTGATAGCATTATAGATCCCATGCCAAAATAAGCCAGTTCCAGAGTGTGCGAGCCTTACCTACATAAATAATAAGTGTTGACCATCTGTAGGATCAACTTCTGAGGATTTACTTCCTCAGTAGTAAGGTTGATCATTTCACCTCATCATGGTGAATATCAACCAGAAAAAAAAAAACAAAAACAATTCACATTATAGGGACAAAGTATCTTTTCTAGGTTATCAAGGCCCAGGCCCATATTCCACCAATCCTAACAGCAACCTGCTGTTCCTGAAACAGCAAAGTCCTGTGGCCAACCAGTTGTGCAGGTTAAACACAAGTACTTCAACATTGCAGCCCTCTTCATCACAAACAAAACAAGTAAAAACCTCTCTACCTTTGCATCCTCCTCTGCTGCATCACGGATAATTGCCAAACCTGTCCTTTAATAGTCTCCACCTGTGAAAGACACCACCCCACTCCAGCTGGGATCAGTTTTGAATTAGCCATGTGAGACCCAGCTGCATGAACTCTGGGCTCACAACTACCCTAGGCATTCTTTTTTTTGCTTTTTAACAGAGCAAACTGTTCTCCATGGTTGGTTGTTCATTTTCCAAAAGTTTGAGGGTTTGTGCAGCCTATTACAAGTTTTCCTAAGAAGAGTAAGAGGTGTATTCTTCTTCCCATCTTTTTGCATATGAGACTAAGCATCAAACTGTAAATAAATATAGTTGTATGTGGAAGACTTTTAACATTTATCAACAACTGCACCTGAGTTTGTTACAGAGTTGGGCCTTAAGGGCTTGTGTGTGCCATCACAAACTTTATATTGTGGAGTTTCATTCAAGAAAATGGGTACAGTTCTGTTCCACCTTTTAGTGAGTAAAAGCTGATTATTTCAGTGATTCATTAAGGCATGTCCTCTTTTAGTGAAAAAAACCCAGGCTTTTTAAAAAAATGACAGGTCTTATATTACAAAATATTGGATAACTGCGAAACTTGAATGTATGAAACTCAGCGTTAACAACCTAATTAATTTCTGAAAAATTAGATTTCACAAATTTAATATAGTATTCAATGTATTACCAGAAGAGAGCTTGCTTATCTCTTTCATATAGGTTGCTGTTTCTAGAATCCATAGCAACAGCTTAGACAGAAGCCATGGGTCAGGGAGAAATACTATACAGCCCAAAGATATCTGTTATCACTAATTGTTTATACCAAGAGGAATGGTTTCAAGGGGAGAGAGCAAGAGAAACACACTACAGACTGGCCAGCAGTGCCTATGACACATAGGCTGTGAAAACCGTGCATTTAGTCCCCATACCTGTGCACTGCAGAGCTAAACCTGTGTTGCTTGCAGGACTCACAGGCTTTTCTGAAGGTAAAAAAATTGTCATTCCTACTCAGCCTAAGGATCTGCTGGTGTTAGATTATAACTCTACTTGGAGCACTCCTGCAGAATCTAGTTTTAGTAATTAAGATAGAAAGCCACAGATGAACAGATTTTGCATTTGCCTGTGTTAGGACACAAAACCCAGCAGTTTTTCACATTAGGGATATCTGAAAATGTGTGTCACTGTTACACAAGTGTTTTGTAGAGATGATGTCCTAGATGTGGTGTGGAAGAAGGTACAGCAGGCATACTCTTCCTTTCCATGGTTCTGAGTTGGCTGTGCAATATCACTGACTGTCACAAACTTACAGAGAAGTTTGTGAAGTTGTTTTTCTTAAATTCTTACTTGGAGGCAAATGAAGAGAGACTGCAAGTAAGCAAAGGTTTCCAGCCTTTATGGTTTTGGCAACTATTTTAAAATGTGCTTCATATATCTATCTCAGCAACAGAAGCAAATAAAAATCAGACTGCATGTAGTACAAAATGGAATGTCACTTGACTGGTGCATAGACTGCATTAAAAAAATAAGAAGACAGCAGGTTTCAGAGTAAATGTTTATTGGCATTGTTTTTAGCTGTTTGGATAGTAAGGATGCATGAAGTATAGCAGTTTTACCTGAAAATGACTGACACTTTAGAGATTGTGCACCGCTTACATCTTCATTAGGATTTTTGTTCATTTTTCCAGGGTAAAACACTGAATTTTTGTTGGAAATTCTGCGAGAGTGATATTATCAGTAAAGATGTCATCCTTAATGAAAGGAGTTAAATGCTGGAGTCCTCTGAATCAGATGCACAAAGTAACAGGAACTCTGTTTAAAGCAAACATATTAAAGAACATACTGGGCCAACAATTCAAAATTTCACGTACATCGTCTCACCTTAGTTCTGAAAAGGCAAATTCTTACAACTATGTCATTGTTGGAGCTGGATCAGCAGGGTGTGTGTTAGCCAACAGGTTGACTGAAGACCCTCTCAATACTGTACTACTTTTGGAAGCAGGCCCTAAAGATACCCTTCTAGGTAGTAAAAGACTGATGTGGAAGATTCATATGCCTGCTGCATTAACTTACAACCTCTGTGATGAGAAATATAACTGGTATTATCACACAACACCACAAAAGCATATGGATAACCGAGTTATGTACTGGCCCCGAGGAAGGGTGTGGGGTGGCTCCTCTTCTCTCAATGCTATGGTCTACATTCGTGGGCACGCAGAAGATTATAATCGATGGAGCAGGGAAGGGGCTATAGGATGGGACTATGAACATTGCTTGCCCTATTTTAAGAAGGCACAGACACATGAACTGGGGCCAGATCAGTACAGAGGTGGAAATGGACCCCTGTATGTGTCAAGAGGGAAATCAAACCATCCTCTTCATCAGGCATTCCTGGAGGCAGCCCAGCAGGCTGGGTATCCCTTCACAGATGATATGAATGGCTATCAGCAAGAAGGATTTGGCTGGATGGACATGACAGTGCACCAAGGTAAATCATAAAGTGGTCCTTAAGTAATTGGTCTTTCTGACCCACCAGTGGTACTTCTGAAGGCGTTTTGGAATATGGACATATAATCTGTACTGAATGCCATTTGGTTGCTTAGATTACCGAACAACCCTGGCACTCTGTACCGTTTGTGCAGCTTGCAGCTTGCTATCAGTCTAGTGTATATTTCATTGAAAATTGCATTGGTGTGCAGGTCTTGATTCATAGTTAAATTTGGAAAGGAGAGTAGGTTCTCAGAAAGGCATTGTGAAATTTTGAAATAAAATTTACTTTAACTATTATGTCAAATCACACTTTGCTTTGAACTCTATAAACTTTATGAAAGCTTTGTCTCTGTAAACATCCTCAATGTTATTGGCCAAAATCTTGAAGAATACTGAACATGACTATTTCAATGTTTAATGTAAATATACATTGTAGGTCAAAGATGGAGCACAGCTAGTGCTTACCTTCACCCAGCCATGTCACGACCAAATTTGTCAGTTGCAGAGAAGACACTTGTAACAAAAATCTTGTTTCAAGGAACAAAATCCATTGGTGTTGAGTATGTGAAAAATGGGGAAAAGATAAAGGTAAGAGATTTTTATTTTCCAGTATGAGAGGTATGAGTCAAAGCAAAATTAATTTTTTTTAAAACAAACTATTAAAAGTGCCACTTTACAGTGTAAAATGACTGCTTTTCAGATGCTTTGTTGTCTCTTCCAGTGTATGATTCCTTGTCAGTTATTTTACAGTAGGTAATATTGCAGCTGTATTGATTTAGAGGTTAACATCTCCATTATATTTCCATCTCTCAGTACTGAAGGGACAAGCCATAACTTGATATTGTGTAGGGTTTCTGTCTGGAACCTGTAGTGCAATCATGCGCTGTCTCAGCATATTGACTGGTGTGCTGAAATGCTGATGTTTCTGAAAAACAATTATGAAAATGCTGTTCTGGCATAGGAAAATTTGCAAAAGCTAGATATTGAAACCTGAATGGCTCAAGTGATAAAATGAGTCATTCACTTCTACTTTGCCATTACCTACTGAGTTTTGGGATAGTGATGATGAAACATAATGATGAAATGTGCATTTTGGTTGTTTGTGGAATTAATATTTTGCAGTCTCAGTCCAGCTTCCACTGAATGTGTGGTCATGTGGAAGGAAGCTTGAATTGCCATTACAACTTAACTCTGTGGATGAATGGTTAATTTTATGCAGCTTTCAATCCTTTGACTTCTATGAGACCTAAACCATTCAACTTTCCCTTAACACTTTACTGTTAGAGCTGATTATGGAGCATGTAACTAGGAAATTGCCTAAAAGGGATTTGTATGTTAATAACTTAAGATATTTAGTCACAAACAATTATAAAACAATTAAAAAGTGCAATAGTAATATCCTAAAGAGAGGAAAGTACAAATTTTGATGGTTTGAGTTCACTAAGGCTTACAGGGCTTAACAGACAAGTGTTCTGTGACACCTAAAAGTTAAAATACAATATAAATAAACTGTTCTTTCATTTTCTAACTCCCAGAACAAATCTGTTGTTTTCTAAGTGGATTGGTAATGATAATCATTTTAACAATGTAAAACAAAAGTTTCAGAAAACTTAAATGATTTAATGAGCTACTAAATGTCTGCATAAACAGTATCTCTAATTTCTGTTCTTGTGCCATTATCAAAATTAATTTTGTTGAAAAAAGTCTTGGAAAGATAATTACAATATGATCAAAGACTTTCTGAATACTGGACCATTTTAATGGCAGAATTCTTTAATTACCATGAATTTTCATATGTATTAATACATGTATGAATTACACATAGTGAATTATATATATTTATGACATAAAACATAAAAAGTACACCTTCAAAGTATTTCCTTTCATTTTATTTTCCCTCAATATCAAAATTGCAGGACTTGTCTGCTTTTACCTATTCATCAAGCCAGTGACTTAATTGTTATTTCAGTAGACACTGGGATTCTGGAGAGCTCCCAGGACTTCAATAAGCCCTCTAACCAAAGTAGAGAAGGTAGACTGAACATTCCTGGAGTCTCTGAGTTCAGAATCAAGCAGAAAAATGTGTTTAAAGGGGAAAGATATTTTTAATGTATCATAGACTAAACTGTACACAGATTTTTGAAAGTCAATTTTTCCTCTCTGCAGGTGAGCTTTAAGCACAATGAAAGACTGTATATGGGCTAGGAACAACAACAGTCCTGATTTTGCAGTGAGAATAGACTGAATGAGCATCATTTGAACACTCTCTGGAAGAAACTGGCACCAAACTGGTTCCATGTGTACCATAGGAAATATAATAAAATTCTATTTGTACAACGTGCAAAATACAGATCTAGGTATCGATTCACCAGTCACAGATATCCTGTGTGTTAGTCTTACCACAGTAATGATTGCCTGGAGCAAAACAATAATGAATGGAAAATACCTTCACTGACATAATAACAGATAAATACTGTGGAAACAATTCATCAAAACTTATCTTCTTCCTACATTTTGATCTTACTACTAGCAACAATCTCATTTACCATCATTCTGTATAGCTAAGGTGTCATTCAAAAAGGACAGGATTACTGCAAGTTAATATGCACTGTGTTAACACCTCATCATACTACAGGAAAAAATAGCACTTTTTAATGTTGCTTTAGAAGCAAAATGTCTTGTCTAAAATAAAACCAAGCAGGTACTCACGACAGCACCTTACATTCTGTGGAAGAGGAAAATGCAGATGAGCAATACCAGATGTTTCCTTGAACCCTTGTGGGTTTTGCTGGATAATGAGAAGAAGTTCAGGGTCATAACTGTGTGCCTCATCTTTTTTTTTTTTCCCCTCACTGTGACCACACTGATATATTAGAATTAACAGATAAATGTTATGGTATTACTTTTGCAAATGTATTATTTTAAAACACTGAACTAGCTTAGGTAGCATTAGAATTTATATTAAACATTGCTTACCTTTTGTTTCTTCTGCGGTGCAGTTGTTACTTCTTAAGGACAGGTGAATCTTGAATCTTTTTTTCCCTAATGTTTAAGAGGTTTGCAATCACCTACCTAACTCAGTGTGTATACAAAGTATATCTTTATATACAAAGGATATCTTATATTTCAACAGGCCACACACGTGTGACTAGGGAGGATGGACTGCATCCAGTGTGTGTGTGCGTGTTCATGAACCATCTCACAGGAATAGAAAGCGATAGTTTGAACAAGGTTGGGCTCATCCACATCATCCTCTTTCAAAGAGTAGAGGGAAAAGAAGGAGAGTATCAATATTTTCTTACTCCACACAGTTTTCCCTTTTAACAGTGAAAAGCACCAAGGGGGTAGTTCTGATCCTAAATTTATAAATACAGAAATAATCAAAGTGAAAGCTTGATCGTTTCTCTCTGTAGAAACTTCTGGCAAGATAGGAATATATTTAGAATGAGAAAAATGTGAGGGAAGGATGTATAATCTCAATCAGAATAGCATATCTGAACAGAAGCTCCTGACGTTGCCTGCGTTCAGATCAGGTTTAATAATGTTAGGACTTTTGTGCTCATTTCCTTTTAGGCTTTTGCCAGAAAAGAAGTTATTTTAAGTGGAGGTGCCATAAATTCTCCACAGCTGCTTATGTTGTCTGGGATTGGCAATGCAGATGATCTAAAAAAAATGGGGATCCCTGTTGTTTGCCATCGTCCTGGTAATTTTTATTATTTCTTTTAAACTTACATCTTATGGATGCAATTCAAAGACCATTAAATGAAATTAATCCATGAAATTGAGTCAACTTTTTGTCAGGTTGTGTGGACTGAAACGTAAGTGTTACAAATCAGCGGAAGCATGCTTTGATTCTGAGCAATAAACTCCTACACTTCCTTCACTATATTTGATAGTGAAAAGCAGCTTTCTGAAAAATGCCACTGAGTACGTTTAAAATAAAGCAGTGTATCATTTAGAATTTTGAATGAGTTTTAATTCACAATAGATTGTATAAACACCCACTGTCATATATATATTCAAAGATAGAAGGAATAACATGAACTTTTCCTTAAAACTAGAAAAGCTAGTACTGTAGTTAGAAGTTGTATCTGGCAATTTTAGAACAAGTGATATATCTGCCATGTAACTTTCTACTTTCATTCTAATTATTCTCTGTTTATGTAAAACCTTATACTGACATGAGCAAAAGGCTGATATGACTCATGGTTTTGGTCTTAGTCATCACCGCCCTTGTAAGATGTTAGTTTAATTCCCATTTATGCTGTTTTCTGGTTGCAAATGTTGTGTATAATTTTTCTGTGTGAAATAACTTCCTTTTTTTTCCCTTTTCTTCTCCCTCCTCCCCCTTTCTACTCCCACTCAGGAGTAGGCCAAAACCTTCAAGATCATTTAGAAGTGTACGTCCAGCAAAAGTGCACCAAACCTATTACTCTATATACTGCACAAAAGCCAGTTAACATGATGAGGATTGGTCTAGAATGGCTGTGGAAGTCTACAGGTATGAAAAAGGATGCAATCATTCTACCTTTGATTAATTTAGAATTATTATAGCCTTTTATGCATTAATTTCAAAGTCTAGGAGCCTTCATGTATCCTTTTTTTCATGTTCTGGGAAATAACTGGAACTTTCAAATGGACTTGAGATACTTCTTTTTTTCTAAATCAGAATATTTTAAAACAGTTATATCTTAGGTAACAAGGGAGGTTTTTATACACCCTTTTTTAATATTTTTGTGTCTCATTTTAAGAAAAATTCTACGTTTAAAAATCCTGGTGCTACTGAGAAAAGTGGCTGTAAAAAAAAAAAGAAGAAAAAATTCTATTTGAAATAGGTATTGTGTCTAAAAAAATAGTGTTAAACTAAGGTTTTAATAGAATTACCCCAAAAGAATTAGCTTGTTGCTAACCCTTTAGGTTTCCATGAAAATCAGAAGTGACTTCTCTTAAAATGACACATTCGTTTAACCCAGCTGTAAGCTGTACCTTGAAAAGAACCTGTAAAAAGTAAAAAAAAAAAAAAAAAA
>VYZX01009674.1:52537-75209 GCA_013401335.1 Brachypteracias leptosomus | reverse complement strand
CTCAGATTGAAGCGCACTTTTATGTGAAAGGTAAGCTAAGGGAAAACACTGATTTACCATGTGTGGTAAATGTTTTAAAGTAACTGAACAATGTCCTTCTTCCTACAGATGAATGAATAATATCTTTGTGCATGATTTTGTTCATTAAGCCCAAAATCTTCTGTGTCATCCAAGTGAGTGTCTGAACATATTTGCAAAGTAATGAAGTGACTGTGACTTCCTTTGGATTAGAGGCAACCGGTACTAACATGTAGGTATGAATAATATTTACTTTAAAAAGGTGCCTGGAAGAGTTTTCTAGAATATACATCATTGCACTACCTTCCATTGCATAAAAAAAAGATGTAAGGATCATGGGAATGCTTTGAAAATACCCATGAAAATCAAGTAGGTCACTTGAAATACAGATTTATTCAAGAAAGAGTAAAGTAACAGCAGAATCATTTTAACTAAAAAGAGCTTGAAATTGTTATACCATGTATCGGTCTGTGTTTAATAAAGTCACAACATACTTTTTAGAAAGCTATCAGGACATGGATACTATGAAAACAGGAAAATGTGAAGTACATGAACTGTACAAGTCATGAAGTGCTAGAGTAAAAAGGGACAGTTCTGTCATTAGAATGAATGCTTAGACCCTGATATATATTAATAGACTATTGGATTTGGAGTAAACAAACCTGCTCATAATGATCTAAGTTCCTTTTATTTGATCAGCTGTTCTTACTTCAACTCTTAAACTCAGACTTACCAGCTCAAATATAGTGATCATAACTAAAGTAAACTTCAAATTTGCAATACCTTTGCTTATTTTCAGAACTAGAGTTCATAATTTAGTATACTTCAACCACATAGCCTAACTGATTAGTTGACTCTTAAAGGTCTTTTCCAACCTAAATGATTCTATGATACTAAAATATATTATTTCTATTTTAAAGACTTTTACTCCCTGGAACCACATGGGTACAAGGAACCATTATCATGTTTTCAACTTCATTTGAGATCTGCATTCTGATGATAGATATGAATGGCATTTATCACGGCTCGAATAGAAGCTCATTCCTGCATGAAGACAGCAACTCTTACAATGCTGATCATCCACTCTGTAGCAACAGTTTACTCTGGTACTGTTTTTTACTTCTGACACTCCCATGTCATTGGATTGTGCTTGTTTGAGAAAATACTCAAATTATTTTTCCATGGATAGCAGTCTTCAGTTGGGGAAGGTTTTTTTGTTTGCTTGTTTGTTTAAGTATTCCTATGAAATCAATCTGTTGTTCAGGAAGTGTTGAACAATTTCATAGTTGTAGAAGAACAATGCCTTTTAAGCTGTTGCTGGCTAACATCAGAAGGTTTTTGATCAGCAACATTCAGCTAGATCCCATGTATACTGCATAGACAAGACAACTGAAAGATAAACTAATCTATGGCAGCTTCACTAAGCTAGATTTTAATAGCAGCCTGTAGTCATCTGCATCCTCACTTGGGAAGATAGACATGATTGTCTATATTTATTGTCTCCCCAGTAAAGCACTGCTTTGTCTTAGGTCTTAGGATTAACATAATGTAACTACCAAGGAAGTGTTTGGAAAATAATTTTATGGCTCTGTCTTAGTGAAGGAGAGACTCAAGAGCTTTACTGAACGTGGTGTTCACGTTTTAAATACCTGTAGCCACTTCCTAGCCCCATTTTTACTGTGTTCTCCGATGAAAGACACCTACACTGCAGCAGTCATGTAAATAATCTACCATATCCCACCAGTATGGAAAATGTTCATATTATGATATCAGTCAATGTGAAGCAGGCTGTTCTCTGCTGAATAACCTCTTGGGCAGTTAATGAGACAAACATCTTACTCCTAGCTGAGGTGGCAGTTGCGTTACATAGCCTACCAAGTGCAGAGGGACTGGCCCCTCTGGACCCACAAGGTATTAGGGTTTTCACTTGGAGGGGGTACTTCAGGCTGAAAGGGTCAGTCAAGGTACTACAGGCATCCAGCATGAAAGTAGGCCTCATCTTCTTTTTCCTATATGAATAATCCGCCTGAAGGACAGAAGACCTGCTTTCAAGGTGCAAGTTCAGGGAAGAGGGGAAGAGGACAGAGAGCTGTACTAAATTAACATATTAGGTCATTTATAAATAGCACATATTTATCATAGATTCACCCATCAGTTTCCTTTTCACTTTAGAACTCTTTCAACATACCATACATGTAAATGTAATGTTTTATGTTATATACCTTGGAAATAAACCTGGGTTTATGTTTGGTATTTCACAGATTTAAAGAACTTTTAATAGTAATTACTGGACTACACCTGTCCAATCCTGAGCAAGAATCTTCTACAATTCTCCTTCTTTGGCGGGTTTTGCTTTGAAAGGATTCACTGGGATTCTAGGATAAGTTTAAAACTTTAACCTGTTAATTCTATATTTCACTGATGTGGACTTGAGAGTTTGATATCAATTAAAACAGTATACCTCTCACTCGAATAAACCTCGGAAAAAATACTGCAAAGATTTATGTGGTGAGGAAAGTGGGATGTCTTGCAACATATCCCTTTACCACATTAAAGGAAACTATTTGAGTTTTTCTCATAAATTTGAAGAGCTACAAACTTCCCTGTATGTCATATTTTTTGTGTGTCTTATTTTTCACATTGGTGTGCCATTCAGAGTTGTAAGTGACTGGAATATTGGAAATGTCCACACAGCTAGTGCTCTAAGAGAGATGAGTGATTTTAAAATACCAAGAGATACGCACATTAGTATACTGCCCAAAAACTGGCTACAAACTGCCATGCATCAGTGCGTACAGAAGAGGAAGCCACAGTCACAGGTTTATCCGTTTTATTACTGTGTATTTTTCTTGTATTTGTACTTTTAAAGTTGCAAAGACCTAAACAAGAACCAATCAAATCGAACTCTGCATTCACCTTACTGAATGCAAAATCCTTCTGGTAAAATATTTCAGAACTATATTAGAAGAAAAATCAACCCACTCTTGCAAATACATCACTTCACCTGACAAAGATGTTGGCAGTGGATTCACAGAATCACGGAATGGCAGGGGTTGGAAGGGACCTCTGGAGATCATCTAGTCAAAGCCCCCTGCTACAACAGGTTTACCTAGAGCAGGTTACACAGGAATGTGTCCAGGCAGGTTTTGAAAGCCTCCAGAGAAAGAGATTCCACAACCTCACTGGTCAGTGTATTCCAGTGCTCCGTCACTCTCACAGTAAACATTTTTCCTTTTATTTGGGTGGAACTTCCTGTGTTCCAGTTTGTGCTAGTTGCCTCTTGTCCTATCGCTGGACACCAATGAAAACAGACTGTCCCCATCCTCCTGACACCGACTCTTTAGATATTTGTAAGCATTGAGAAGATCCCTTCTCATTCTTCTCTTCTTCAGCCTAAACAGCCCAGGTCTCTCAGCCTTTCCTCATAAAAGAGATGTTCCAGTCAATACTTCACAAGAATGAAGAAGAGTTTGGATCTGCAAGGAAATGCAACAGGAAGAGAGTAAATTGCTCCCTGGTGGTCTTGATGAACACCTTATCTGTGTATGATTTCAAGATTAAATATCTAGACACTGTCAATGACAGTTTTTTAGTTTTGGCCCAAACGAACATGCAGGAATTTGTTCAAGTTATATCATTAGAAGTCACTGTGTAATGAAGAACTTTAGGACATTTGGATTCCAAAATCCTGATGCTATTAAATCGAAAGGTCTACTACTGATTGATTTCAAAAAGAGAAATCACATATAAATGAGGAAAGTTGTTAGAAAAAGGTTAAAGAGGTTAGTCATTTCCAGTGGCACAATGGCTATCTAACACCACCATATGGCTTCTCAAAGTAAAGGAATACAACCTGCTAGCAAAGACTTGAGAAAATCCAACAGGTTAGGAGGTATCATTAGAAAGGAAAATCTTTTAAAAACCTTAAATTGTGTTGAAATTTGGATAATAGAAAGAATAAGAATACTAAGTCGTCAGTTATATGTAAAAGCACAAAATGGCAGCACCGAAAAAGAGTTTGAGAAACTATGAGCAGATATTACAAAAGCAAAGAATACATCCATTTTCAAATAGATGAGGAAGAAGCCTTCTAGGGACTCTGTAGCACAAGGAAATGAATCAAAGCATGAAAAGAGTGTGCAGATGAAAGTAGGCTATAGCAGAGGAGAAAATTACTTGTTTATATCCCTGCTTAACATGGATAAGTTCAGCAAGATTTCTGAGCTGAACCTTTTTTTTTAGCTATAGACACATTAAAGGATACACCCAACAGTCAGCAGAAGTTATTGAAAGAATAGATAAAATTAAGAGTAAAAAAATTGCAAGACTGTTTGATATTTGAAGATGCATCAAGTAAATCACAAACCTCTCCCTGAAACAGTGTGGAAGAAGAGGACTGACATGTGTGACACCAGTTATTTCAGAAGGCTGCGGGGGAATCCAAGGACTTACCAATAGCTCAACGTGTCCAGCAGGTTAATTAGTTAAAACCGGCTGAAAAAAAACAGAATTAATGTGCACTTGAAAAAATACGAACCATTAGGGTTCTTAAATATGAATGATTAGGGAAGAGCAACATGGCTTTTGCAAAGGAATAGCACTTCTCACAAATATCCAGTTCTCTGAAGTAGTCAGCAAGCCTCCAGGCTGGAGTAAGCAGCCTGATATATTGCACCTTGACTTTGAAGAGGTTTTGAACAGTCTTCTATCAAAGGCTCTTAAAGACATGAAGATGACTGTGGAAAAAGAAACTAAAATGTACAAATAAATTATTCATAAAGAGATAGAAAACAAGTGGCAGAAATAGTTAGTTTTCACAGGGGAAGAAGATTATTAGAAGAATCCCTAAAGAAGTTGGCACTTGACTCCAAAATTTTTAATTTAGTCATTAATGATCTAGAAAAGAATCTGAGCAGTGAGGTGGAAAATTCTGTCAATGTTAATAAGTTATTTAGGACAATATATATGAGCAATGGCTGCAAAAAAATGCAAAAGCACTTCATAGTAATAACTGACTAGGTGAAAAAATGGTGGATGAATGTACAGGAGAAAGCAGAAGACCATTTTATTGCCTTAACTGTGTTTTAATTAATCTTTTGATAAATTAAATTTATAGAAGTTAAATAAAAAAACCCAAAAGTAATCCATTCATTTCAGAAACAATATGGAACTCTTAGAAAATTCTCCAAAATACTGCTTCATTTCAGAATTAGTAACTGCAAATTGCATCTTTAAGTCTAAAGATGCACCTCCCTCGATTTTCAGGTTTTGGACAGAGTGGGCTAGACGGAAGCATCTGATTTCTGTTCTATTAAACCAAATCTAACTATGGAAACTTCTGATGTAATTTATTCTTTACTTTACATGTGGGTAAATTATTTAATATCTCTTTCCAATGTAAATATACAGAAACAATGTCTCAATCATCATTAAGCTATTGCAACTGTCTCAGTTACCTCTTCCTCTCTCTCTCTCTCTCTTTCTCCCCTCACTTAAAAAATACATCAGTTACAGCTTTGGAACACTTGAATTAAACTATCACTATCTAATTTGGAGGAATTTCCTGAAACGTAGTATAAAAATACTAGAGACCATCAGGCTTAATTATTCCCAACATAATCAGTCAATGAGACTAATACTAATTAATGTCTTCATTAATGACAAAGATAGTGGGATTGAGTACACTCTCAGCAAGTTTGGAGATGACACCAAGCTGAGTGGTACAGCTGCCATGCTTCATCAACACATGTGTCTCCGTTTAAGGCTCAGGGCAATCCCCACGGAACAGAATTTGTTTCACCCCTCTTCCCACCCCCCACCTTCCCTCCCGGGGGAAGAAGGAAGGCCTCACACAAAGTTGGAAATCAAGATGACAACTTTTAACAGGGAACAACAAAAGAAATATTAAAGGAAGGGGAATAAACAGAGGTATTAAGAGAAGATATATATACAAATATATACAACACTGATCCTCGGATGTTGCTGGATTCCTCCCGAGCCACGTGGAGTTGTAGTAGCCACGCAGAGGTGCGGTCCCAGTAGCAATCCCAGGGAGGAAGGGGCAAGTAGAACTTCCTGTGTCCCTTTATAGAGTGTGGCAGGAAGGGGAGTGGAATAGTCACTCTACCTGTCCCTCCCCTTCCCCAAACCTTAAACCACAACAATACTCCATCCAGAGGGAGCTTGACAGGCTTCAGAAGAGGCCTATGTGAATGTCATGAAGTTCCACAAGTCCAAATGCAAGG
Source organism: Brachypteracias leptosomus (assembly GCA_013401335.1). Classification (NCBI taxonomy): domain Eukaryota; kingdom Metazoa; phylum Chordata; class Aves; order Coraciiformes; family Brachypteraciidae; genus Brachypteracias; species Brachypteracias leptosomus. The sequence continues at coordinate 68,946 of VYZX01009674.1, read as the reverse complement.
TCCTGCACCTGAATCAGGGCAATCCCCAATATCAACACAGTCTGGGTGTTTGAAAGCATGGATTGAAAGCAGCCTAGCAGAGAAGGACTTCAGGATACTGGTGGATGAAAAATTGGATGTCAGTTGGACATTGTTCAAATGCAGTCCAGAAAGCCAACTGTATCCTGAGCTGCAGAAAAAAAAACATGGCCAGCAGGTCAAGGCAACTGATTCTGCCCCTCTACTCTGCTCTCATGAGACCACACCTGGAGTACTGCATCCAGCTCTGGAGCCCCCAGCACATTCTTGTGCTGGGACATGGACAGGACATGGACCTGTTGGAGCAGGTCCAGAAAAGGGCCACAAAGACTATCAGAGGGCTAGAACAACTCTAATATAAGGACAGGCTGAGAGTGTTGGGGTTGCTTAGCCTGGAGGAGAGAAGACTCTGAGAAGACCTTATTGCAACCTTTTAATACATAAATGGGGCTTGTAAGAAAGATGGAGAGAGACATTTTATGAAGGTCTGTAGTGATATGACAATGGGCAATGGTTTTAAATTTAAAGAGGACATAAGGAAGAAGCTCTTTACAGTAAGGGTGATGAGACACTGGAATAGGTTGCCCAGAGAAGGTGTGGATGTCCCATCATTGGCAGTGTTCAAGATCAGGTTGGATGGGGCTTTAAGCAACTTCATCTAGCAAACAGATTCCTGCCCATGGCAGGGTGTTTGGACTAGATGGTATTTAGAGGTTCCTTCCAATCCGTTTCCATGATCTGTAAAGTGATGATTGTATTAGTTTGTAATGCAACGAGTTCTTGGTTCTTTATGATGAAACACACAGTAACATTGTAAATAATGAGTTTTCCCAAAATTATCACTTCTGATTTATCAATGATTAGTTTACATTGAGTATTTCTAAAAATCCTCTTGTTTTATTTTATTGCAGCTAAAAATGAAGAAAAATATGATACATATCAAACATGCAGAGGACAACTAGATTTAAAAAAAATCATTAGCTAAAAAAATATGCTTTAAAATAATAGCAATATTAAAAAATAGTCTGAAGGTATAAAGCCAATAAACATTAGATAACATACAAAGATATTATTGACAATTTCAAATCTGGAGCCTGTGTATTTATGCATGTAAACAATGTGCATTTCTTCTTCCTTTTCTTAAGTTGATGTCCTCTCAGCTAAAATAATTTTGCTTATAAGTGCTTGAAAAGTAGACCAATTTACAAAAATCATCTGCAGAATGTATTTGCCATCCAGTATTCCAGTCAGCTTTGCCCATCTATGTGGAGAAAGAAATAGATAAGGGGGAAACATAAAAGACAAGCAATGAGAAAGAAGTAGAATTATAGACTGCAGAGAAGACAAACTACTGCTATCAGTCCCGCCAGTTCATGAGAAACTGATATGCAATTCATGAATGTGACAAAACACATTTTCCTTACAAAACAATAAAACGCAAAGAAGACAGATAAATAGGGACAGAAGGAAAGGTGCCCTGCCCAGCTGCAGAACTGTGAATAGTATTTCCGCTTAGGTAGATCTTTTGTGTGTTTACAAAACAAGGGCATAAAGAATGTAGAAATAAGGAGGGAAAAATATGAGTTTGTAGCTGAAAAAATGAACCCCACAAAAATGAAGAGGGAAATGAAAAATTTGGAACCGATATTTAATCTTCTGACAACTGGGAAATCCTCAAAGCTTTGCATTTGAGAAGCTCTGAGGAAAACTGCTTGCTTTCTTCTTGCAGGTTTCTTTCTAGCTGATAGAAACTGAGATTCTTTGATGTGTTTTCTATTGTTGTTTTGCTTTTTTCATAAGAGTAGAACTCCTGCAATCCTTTGTTTGTGACTCCTTTTTTTCTGATTACTCCAAAGTAACCAGGTGTCTTTTCTTCCTTCTTTGTATTCCCATGTCTTTAAGTGCATTGGGTGGGAAATGGTTTTTCTCTCCTCTCTGTTGGAAATGCAAGGGTGTTGTTTTGCTTCTGAAAGAAAAGAAAGAAAACTTCATGGATCAGACAGAGTAGAGTTTTTATAATTCCAGGCATTTTAAAATCAAGTCAAATAATACATGCTATTGATTACTCATTCAAATGCAAGCATAGTACTCTTAACTACTGCTTTCAATTGTATCAACTTTGATCTTTAGGTCTTTCACAGATTTTTACATTCCTTCTTCCTCCAGGAGATTCTTGGTTCATTTTAAAACCCAGTCGTATGATTTCTAGCCATAGATCAACATTCTGGAGTTTCAAGATTAACATGAGGAAGTAGAAGAGTCTCTGATGGAAGAGGTCTTAAATTAAATGGCTATCCCCACGTGACACTGTAGAAAGCCTTATTCTAACATATTAGTTTGCACAGTAAGACCTTTTTAAAGCATAACAGCACCACTGATTCCAGAACAAAAGGTCTGTGTGTTCTTGGGTATTATCACTTCCATTACAAGCTCATTTCATCTCCTTTTTTTCTCAGCTAACAAATTCCTTCTCCTTCTTGTATCTGTATGCAGAACAAATAAAGGCGATATCTCAAAGGAATTACAGTAACAGATTAAAAGTAATGTGCAATAACACAATTATGTTGTACTTGTCCAAAGTGAATAAAATAGAATTAATTTCAGATTTATAATCACAAGGAATGAGGCTAATGAAAGGCACTAATTACATCCCTTTAATGTGCTAAGCATAAAATAACTAAGTACAGATAATGTATTATGATTTTCATGAAGATTGGGAGCACAGTTTTTCAGGAAAAGTTCTAGGCAATGGAGAAGAGCTATATCTTTAAAATTAGCAAAGATGTCTGGGATATCAGATTTCCCTTTGGTCTCTGGAGATGACACTTTCCAAAACTTCTTTTTATGTCCCTGTAGTAAGGCCAGGAATAAGTCTAATCAACTGTCTAATCCCCATTTTTCTGAATATTCTTTGGTGCATCTTTTTTGATGGTAACTTTGATTCCCTTCTTATCACGCTATGTTCATTCTTTACAATCATTTATCAAATTATTATTTTCTTAGAAACATCTCCCAAGTACTGATTTTAACTGTGTAACTCAACTTATTGTGGAGAAGTAAATTTTCACTTATGTAATTGTTGTCACAAGAAAATTATAAGATGAGAGTTGGGTGTCCATGTGAAAACAGAAGTACAGAATCAGACAAAGGCATGGAAAACAACTCCATCTTAAAATGATAATATTGAATATTTACAAATAACAGCAATCAAAAGCATTTGAAGAAATACTGAGGAAATTACATAAATCACAACCTTAGTGATTAGCAAATGGAAGAGGAAAATTAGCTTGTTCTTTAACTGTTATTTCTGAAACGTGATTGGACCGACTTTACATCAAGGTCTACAGGAGCTTGTCAGCTTTCAATAACATTGTCAGCCATGCCTGTGCTGTTTCCTGTACTCTACCTATGATGCTATTTTAATATCTAGTATCTAAAATGCTGGTTCATGATAAATTGTCATACTCAAAACTCAAATAACCTCTCTGTGAAGATTATCTTCTGAGCATACCTAATTCTTGTAATCAGCTAGTGACAATCTGACATAGAACAAATATGTCTGAAGAATTCTGTTTACTTTACCCTGCAGACATTCTTTATGCTACCATGTTAATGTGTTTTCCTCTTTAAGTGTTTGATTCATATAATAATACTGCTTGGGATCTTTACAAACATATTTCTGAAAATTAACAATTTATTTAACAGCCTTTCAGGTTTGCACCAAACCTTCCAATGCCTGTTACCCTTTTATGTGCAGTATTCCCCTGAACCAGCAGATGCAGTGATGAGCAGCAGGATTTTCAGTCATGTCCTGTGTCCTGCTTATCTTTAGGTGCTGTGTCAAAAGGGTGTTCTAAATGGCATGAGTGTCACCTAATGGAAGAAAAGGTCTTTTAAAAAGTACATGTTTTCAGGTTGTTTTGTCAATGCTGTATTTATCTCTGTTTTACAAACAGAGGATTAAGTTCTTCCCCCCCTTTTTTTTTTCTTTTTGTTTGGGTTTTTTTTTGGCAAAGTAAAGCTAAAGCTGGTGAAACTTGGCAGGAGTTTATGGAAAGGAAGAAGCATCAACTCTGTTTATGTTTCATTCTGTGTGAAACCACAAAGTCTCACAACCAGCTTGCCGCTGTGTCAGGCTTCAACCAGTTTGAAAGAATTACAAGAGGATAGGAAAGGACCGCAGCTGAAAGACGAGCTACAGCAAAGTACTTCTCAGGTGGAAACTTTCCAGGGCGCAAATAATGTCTCTGAGCAACAGTAATGACCCCTGCAACATTTTCTGCCTAGTATTGAGGAGAACCCATGTTTATGTAGCTCCCAAAGAAAAAGCAGCTTTCTAGGTGATCAGAAATGGAGAGCAGCTGAATATATCTTAACATTCAAAGAGCAAAGCGCAGAAGCATGGGCTTATTCTCCACATAGTCCTGCCACGTGGAGGAAGCCACGTTCTTTGGGTCTAATCAGAATGAAGCATGTGCTGGAGTGATTTGTTGAACTCATGTTTCTGGATTCATTGAAAGCCCACTAAGTAAATGAAAAATGTTGCATTAGCATTAATAAGCTTCAGAAACTAAAATCCCATGATCTGCAGAGCATGAGCCTGATTTCACAGTAAATCATCTCACCGCAGTTTTTGAGCTGAACAAATGTAATGAGATTAGAAACCCCCTCTCATGGATATTTCTCATTTTGCAATATAAATGGATATGTATTGCCTATAGATTTGTTCCTGTCTGCTACTTACCACCAACTAGTAATTCCATCAGATGTGTATTCTTCTCTGATGCCTTGAAACTGGTTGGACTCAACTAAGTGCTATGACTCGGAAAAGGTAACACCTTTGAGTCAGTACCACCAAGAATAAAATTGAAAAGAGAGACATTTTCATTACTTGAGCACAGCAAACACACTGATTAGATTGTGAGTTTCTGAATGAAGAAATTATGAAATGTCGGTAAGCAAGTGTTCACATGACAAAATTCTGTTGAATCATTTCATTGACCAATATCTTGAAAGCCGAATTTGACAGCAACTATAGAATAAAGTAGGAGAGAGATTCTCAAAAAATACAGCTTTTGAAGAAAATAGTTTCCTTTTCTGGAATGGAAAAGATCTTAGTGAGAAAGCAAATAAAACTCTCTAGAAAATGAAAACCTCATTAAGAAATGAAATCTGGCAGCAAAAGAAAACTGTAAGACAGGTTGCTCATCTTATACATGTTATGTCTTCAGCTGGATCAAAGGACTGGCTTGCTTTGAATAGCATGCTCTGAACAGTCAAAAAATCTCTGGACATAGGCTCTGCATCACTCGAGTCTTACCCAGACTAGGAAGGAAGCTGAGGTGGCATATCTCCACTTCTAGCCTCACTCTGCACCAGCCTCAGTCTGCACCATGTGGAAAAGGCACAAGCGACAGTGCCCTAGAGGAGACAGACAAAAGGTTTGTTTAATTCCATAAACACTGAAGTATTCTTAAATGAATGTTACAACAGGAAAGTGGGAAAGCAGCCTGCAGTTCCAGGTACTGGGCAAACTGAGGATCTCCCATTCCAGCTTATCTGCAGATATACCAGTTGTAGTAGATTATTTTGCGCCAGTGGAGCATTATAGAGCTATCCCACTGGAGCAGTAAATCCAGTCCTGCATATTTCATTACAAAAGGAACTGCTGAGCCTGACATTTACATGACCTGTAAATGATATTGATCTTCCTTATTTCACAGTAGAATAACCATGTTGGATGTCACCTCAGGGTAAAATGGGTATACCTGGGTGTATATATATATATATATATGTTTTTGTGAAGGAACTGTAGTACCAAACATTTTGGTAGGAGAAGTCTGCTCCTATCAATTCTGATTCTTGAAATAAGCCAAATTAACATTTAATAAATTCACATTTTTTTTGACATAGGATCATGATATTTGACAAATGATCTTGGTCGATTCCAGACAGAGGTAATGAGGAGCTATTTAGGTGCTTAAACATAGTAATCTAGCCCCTTTTATATGCCCAGAGGTACCTGAGAAATGCATATGAGACAGATAGGGATGAGCACAGGGGCTGTTTTTTTTCTGGAGTGGCAACCAGAAGCTAAATAGGATATCCTGAATAACTCCAGGTACCTGAATAACTCTCTTCCTATTGCTTAGGGGAAAAAACAGGAGCAAAAAATATCAGTTCAACAAACCCAAANCTTACTCTCTCCCCGCTTGCCTTGCTGACGGAGGTTTGGGTTGTGGGGTGGGGGAGTGATAGAGGGACTAGGGGTGGGCACTGGGCACCCAGCCAGGGTAAACCCACCACATGCATATACTACCAGTTGTAAAACTCCTATCTGTAAGCACCAGCACTGATCACATGCTAAGTGATTATTCTGAACCTTTAAAAAGGAAGTTGGTAAGGATTTAATCTCAGCTCCCTCCTACCCCATTCTCCTCTATCCTCCTCACCAAGGAGTGTATATCAAGGTGATAGCAAGGATTCTGACTTCAAGGTCCAGTGAAAAACCTTTCATAGAAAGGACAGAGACTAGCCTGTTATTTGTAATTTTGCCTGAAAGAACATTCCGTATTTCAACAGGGAATCCTCTCCTGTCACATGAGAGGGTTGGACACCACCTGCATAAGATAACAGATTTTTCCTAAACTGCTTGCAGGTTATTTACGATCAGTTGTGCACAGTGATTAACCACATTTTTTTCCACGTCATTGCCGTCATTTGTTTAACCTAATTTTTCACCTTTTTTCTGTGCTGCTCATTCTTCCTTCTGCTTTTATCCTATTTCAGGAGCCCTTTTCCCTCTTTGGAAAGAGGAAAACAGAAGAAAATATTGTTTAATTTTTAAAATAATTATTCAAGTGATCATTCTGACTATCCTTAAGTGCTCTAGGGAATAGTATTGTGAAGTGCAAAAGCAAGAGGTGGCTTACAAACACAGCAGGCAAGCAGGAGTCACAGGTTTCAGTATACAGTGGCTTCTGCATTTTTTTTATTTGGATGCATTATACAATGACTAGGCAAGCCCATGCAGAATGGAAGGCTTCAGACTTCTAGGTTGAATGACAAGGTTGATATTCTTCTTTATACAGCTATCTTATGCAAGCTTGCAGATGAGCTTCCACAGTGATGTACATGTGATTTATGGCAATCCCAGCTGAACAGTAGGAGAATTTGTGCCAAAGATTATTCTTAAAAAGGAAGAGAAAATGTGCTCCCTTTCCAAATGTGGAGTTTAATTCATTCTACTTTTCAAATACTGAAGCTATCCAGCAATAACTACGGAGTCATTTGCAAACTTAATCTATAAATGCATTATACAATACATATTATCAATGAATATGCAGCTATACACACATAAAATGCAACATTTAAAGGAGGTAAACATGTTTCTTCATTTGTTCATGTAGGCTGCATTAAGCTTAAGTATATGAAAATATCTTTGACATACTGAACTGATTTGAACACCTTGTTCTGAAAATTGAAAAACACAACTGAAAATTGAAAAAACTGAAAAAAAACAAAATACACAATTCCTCTGCTTCTGTATTCTCTTGCATTCCAAGCAAGTTGAACAATTTATTTCCTATCTCATATCTTTTCTTCTCTGCCTGGCATAGTTTCCTTTTACCATATGATCACTTTCACTCCTTGTTTCATATTAGAATTATATTAAATTCTTTTATTAGATCCCTGTTTTCACTGTATGCATGCTATGTGCTTTAAATTTCATATACATTTTACTTAGAATATAGTATTTTGAAATATATTGTAATCTTCTGTATTCTATGTTATCGTTGCTTAGTCATACACATATTATGTTATATAAATTACTATATGGTGCTAGATTTTTGTCAGTTGAATTCTCTCTGACTATCCATTAGAGGTAAGGTATTGCTTGTTAAAAAAAGCTATAATGAATTACACAAAATTTCCTTTCTTATCCTTCAGTTCTGCTAAAAGTATTTTCCAGGCTGCTGAGTAACTTTTACCTCTCCCTAGATACAGGCTGGAGTTTTCAAGGACCCAAAAGATTAATGTACCATAGAACATACATCCTAAAGAAGAATGACATTACCATTCAGCCTCTCATACCTCAGCTGTAAAATTTCAGTGACAACACTGTTAGTTTCTTTTACTTGAAGAGTGGCAAAATAATGAAGTATTCCTTCTACTTTAATGCTTTCAGATATGCTTGTTATGAGTGCCAGATTCATGCTAGATGCAGCCTGAAAACTGATAAATTCAGAGAGCTTCTAAGGGAAGAGCAAAGCATGTTGGGACTATGTTGGAAACAGTAGAACAAAGAAAGAGTCAAATAAGTCAATGGATTTCTATGAGTATAAACAAAGGAGCAGGAAGAGAAAGGAATTGGAGGAATGAGAAAGCAGCAGAAAGGAAATTTCAGGAGTGAAGCACTGGCAAAGGAAATGAAAATGCATGGAGAAAGAGACCTTAGTACAGTGTTAGGGCTGACAGATTAGATAGACTAATGACTGTGTACTGAGTCTAACTACTTTAATATTATTTCTAGTAGCTAAATTTAGGTACCTCTGGCCATCGCAAAATCAGGATTTTGTAAGTATTTGAGACTGAGTTTTAATACACATAGAGGTAAACAACTTCGACTAAGTAAAAAAAAGGGAAATTAACATAATGAAAGAAAAATGTAATTTTTAATGTTTTTTTTAAACCTTATTTTTAACCTGAGATTACAATTTATAATGGGCAGTCTATTTCGTGCTCTCATACATTGCAGTACAATGCACGTCAATGACCTAAATGCATGTACAATGTCCTAAATAAATAATACTGACAAATACAGTTCTTTAACAAGCCAAGACAGGAAGCAGATCTGTGATCTGCATAACTGAAACTTATACTTAACATATTTATGGAAAGACATAAATGAAAGTAGAGTCAAAGGGACATTTTATTTAAATGGTTGATTGTACAGAATTTAAGGCTTGAACAAATTAAGTCTTTTTTTGATGAGACATGGTAAAAATGTCCAAAAGCTAGTGTGTATAGTTCAATATAGAGGGCTGAGTCTTCGGATGAATTTTTATAAGATTATAAGTCAAAAAAGTAACAGTGAAAATGGAGGGATAATACATAATTTTAATTTCCCAAACCTAGACTTTACAAAATTAATGCACCAGTAGTGGCAGATATCATATTCCTTGATGTAATATAAAACTATATTCCTTTAACTAATAGTGAATTCATAACAAAAAATTAAGATGCTAGTTTTATTTTTACTAAGAGGATATATCACAAAAGTATGAGGAAACTTCAGCTTAGTAAGTCAGGAGTTCAATTCAGTTGAGATTTTAGAGAAATGAACTTTGAGAAATACTGGAAATTTTCTAGCAAGGCTGCCTAGAATTATGAGTTCAAGAATTTGAACTTGAACTTGAAGAGAATGTAGAATCCTGTTGTGTCCAAAGTATTATCATCACTTGGTGCTTGAATTTCAGTAAAAAATAACCCACAACAAACCAAAACCCTGACAGGGCTACAGACATCTTAAGACAATGAGGCAGTTCTTAGAGAGATGAAGAATAAGAATAGACCATATAAACATGGAAACAGGAATGTAGCAGTTTCTACATCTTTGCTATTAGAGATGTAGAAAAGACCAAAATCCTACTGTGGACCTAGATCTTGCAAAGAAAATGAAAACCTGGCACTCATGTTTTCTTTACCCGTAAAGCTAGAAGTGAACAGAAATGGTAAAACCAGTGTACTGCAGAATGATACAGGATTTAGAATAAAAATAATGAGTACAGTCAAATATTAAAAGATAATAATGGAATCAAGTTAGAAAAGTGAGGCTAGAATAATGGAAACAACAATATATGGCATGGAAAAAATGTAAAAATGTCTAGATTGCTCAAGATAACAAAAGGAGGAGATGAAAGAACAACATGTGAAAATACAGATACAAATACCTAAACATTACTGAATAATGGAAACAATTTTAAACACCATAACCACCTTTTTGTGAGACTACGTATTTATTCTAGCAATTGTTGCTCACGTTTTTTGGTTACTTTGCTCTAGTGTTATACTTCATATGAGGAGTGATCCATATTGTGCAATAAAAGCATTTTATATTCATATAAAGTCATAAAACTGTAACACTGGAAAAATTGGCAGTATTAGGCATGTAACTTTTCTTACAAGATACTGAGAAGTCAATTAAAATAAATATTTCTTATATGATTCCCCACTGTTATCAATGAAACATTTATAAGAGCATCCGTTCTTTTGCAGTTATAAAGTAAAGCTGTACAATTTTACAAGTGTGACTCCTAAGCTACAACGAATTTGTGACCTGTCTAAAACTTTGGCATGTACCTAAACCCTGACCAAGATTTTAAGCAGAATTAGAAAGAACTACTTCAGTAATCAGTCCCCCTCCAGTACTATAGCAGCTATGCAATGAAATAATTAATTTTAAAAAGTTTCATCAAAAACAGTAGTTCACAGAAACCTATAAAGAATCTTCTAATAATCTCTAGATGTCTAATCACTATCCATAACTACAATGGCTACAGGAAAAGATTGGAAGAGACTGAGAACTGTCAAGGCTCAGGTTTTTGTATTAGTGAATGATTGTTTAAATAGAATTTCAAACTAATAAAAAAACCCACACAGCATTGTACAAGAAAAGGCAAAATAATTATAAAGAAAAGAGATGCTCCCTGTGATTTGACCTTCAGGAAAAAAAGTCTTCCTGATTTCAAGTGTAATGATCACTCTTACCCTGAGCATGTAAGCGGGACTTAATATCAAGGCACCTGATTAATCGATGACATTGAGAGCGCTACTGAACACTACTCTCCAATCTGCCACTGTGTTCAATTAAGAAAAACTTTAGGAAATAAGAAAACAAAGCAAAACATATGCATGGAAGGAAAAAAAAGGCCTCACTTGGCAACAGGCAAAATTCCTGAATTTCCACACTAACACAACTGTTCACATACAGCATATACAAAGAACAATCAGGCTCCTTTTCAAATCTCTTTGAGGATATCAATACATCAGATAGGCAGATATTCCATTTCAAACTTCAAAAATTCTTTTTCATACATTTGTCACCTTCTATCTTAAAACAATTAAGATTCTTTGTTCTTATTATGCTGGCTTGGAAGATTATTTTTAGCATAAATATAATAAATTATTAACAAGAATAACTAATTATTATTATTTATTCTTATGTCAAAGTTTGCATTTCTGCAGCTATTTTCCTCTCCTGAAATCTTTTATATTTATTATACTGTCAACATTCCCCTCAGATTGTTCCACTAAACAACCCAACCACTATTAATCTTACTGTTTAGATAGATACTCCCCTCCTTTAATTAATCTAATAAACCACATGCAGTCTTCAGATCAAATTTTTGTTTCTGGAAAAAGGCTAAGCTAAGCTTTACATGTTATTTGAAAGGAGGTCTTGCCTACGTTTCAAAGAAGAAATCTGTTCTACCCATCACCAAAATGGTTTTTGCTAATTCTTTAATCCACTTGATAAAAAAAAGAGTTCAAGAAAAAAATGGTCATATACTGAACTTATAAAAATGGTATTTATTACAGAACAACACTGATATAGTCTGCATGTTCAGAGATTAAAGATTTTATTAGCTCTTGGGTCCTGAATATTTTTTGATTAGCTAATTTTAAGGCTAATGTTCACACAAATATTGTCAGGAAATGCAAGAGGATTCATTGAAGCTTGTATGGACTACAATTGCTTAAAATGAACCCACCTGAATCTAAAGTAAAAATCAGTTTCTCAGGAGATCTTTTCCTCAAAAGAAACAAAAAAATTTGTTAAAAAAGCTACTGCATTGTCAGGGATATTCTAAGATGCAAGGAAGAGGAACCAAGAGCAACCAAGAAAGCTCAGATGAGAAAAATAGCCTTACTATTATTTTTTCAGCAAAGTTCACATTCAAAGAAAGAGAAAGAGAAGAGAAAATAAAAGTTCATTCCTATTTTTGCAAGCCATCATTAGTTGACTGCAGATACCTGTATCTACTAAAAGCAGTGGGAAAATACCTGTTTATTTTAATGGGAACAGAATTTCAAAGACCCTTCAAAAAAACCACCTACCTAAATAGTTAAGGCTTTTGACAAGCCTGGACAGGAAAAAAAAAAAAAAGAAAAACCAAGAAAACTTTTCTCTCCTTGGCCACACCTATCAAATGTCACACTCTAGGATATAATGGAGTATAGACACAGATACCCAAATTACTTGGAGTACTGGAATTAACACAGGAAAATTAGAGCAATGATTTCCCTGAGATAATTTACCATCTGTTGTCCAGTACTGACATTCAGGACCTGAAAGATTCAGATGGCAACACCCTCCTGAAATATGCTTTTCCTCTTCTTTCTGAATCTTCATTCTTAGCTACTATTTGTCTTGGAAAATCTTCCTCTCTGAAACATCAGCTAAACCAGACACCGGCCATCTTACACTGAGAGATCAGAAACAAAGTAATAGCTTGAAAATCACAGCAACTTCATGAAACCTCACAATGCAGATACCAACAGGAGACTGGAAACAGGGTGAGAACTCAGCTAACCATGTGATTTCCAAGCAGATAGTCTGTGATATGCTGCATACAGGAGGTACAGGTGTGAAAAATGCATGCCTGTTAGTAGAAAGCATATAGTAGATGTGCTGAGTTTCTAAGCACTCATCCAGTTTGAGATAGGTTAAGTATTTTGTATGGTTACAAGCAATGACCAGGGAGGCACAAAATAATAATCCTTTTCCTATGTCTTCAGATCAATGAAACAGACTACACCTACCTGTTATTTAACTCCATAACATATCTTAAGAAAATTACATTTTGGACAAAGGAAATAAAAAGATACAAAAAGAAAGAATGTGGACCAATTTTCCCTTGTTCATTGAAGTATTCGTGTTGTGTGATGGATCAGCTGCAGATAAACTAGTGTATTTTTGCATAGATCTTACTGTTTTCTCATTGTTTTTTAGAGATACACATTGTTATCCCATGGAAAATGCATGCCAAAAAATTCAAACAAGAATAAGAATGATTTCATGATACAAGAAAACAACTTTTTAAAGCCATCACTTTTTCAAGACAGCACACTGTTCTAAACTGCATTTTGGGAAAATGCTTTTTAGGTGTTAAATGTGTCTAATGTTTAAATTTATGATGTATTAATCAGAAATGAAAAAGGTTGCCCTGGGTTGCCTCAGACTTAAGGTAGGTTTTTCAATACTTGAGAGTACAGCAAGTCCACCTTGATTCCGTGACTCTTAGTGAAATTCCCAAACACAGAACACTTAACTATCTGAGTTTTAATCTTTGAAAGGTTTGTGTGGTTCTGATATGAAGGAGATTCTCCTCCTGCAACAAATACAGACAATTAAACAGGAAGCATTGAAATTAAATTATTGTGATATAAACTTCTGCACAAGCATTCAACTGCCAATGAGTACACATATGCTGAAAATAGAAGCCATGGTCTCTACATTCAAAGACTTGTACACTTTTACCTCTCATACTTGAGCTAAAAGTCAATCTTTTGGTTGTATGAAATCTGCATGATGTATTTTAATTACTACATTTCATAACAAACATTTAATGGCCATCATATTCTAAAAAGGAATTTCTGGCACAAATAGATTTCATACATTAGTAAATGATAGAATTCATTAATTATCATATGACTCTGAAATAAAAGATGAATCTCATAAACAGAAAACTATTGAGAATCATAGTGATGTGATGACTTATAAGGCATGGTATGCTCTCTAAATGTAACAATAAATCGAAAGTGTAATACTAGGAGAAGCGTCATTGATTTTTTTTCCTTAATTTATTTTCATTCTGCTCTTTTCACTCCTAAAATGTAAGGTAGTTTCAGCCAAAAGCTGCTCTGGGGCCTGAAGGACTGCAAAAATACTGTGTACTTCACCATTCTGTGCCTATGAATGATTGTCTGAATATGAGTTCCCAAAACCTGTGGAAGCAAAGATCAGTAAAAAGCCCATCTGAATGCACACATCTTCCTGGCTATCTAACTCTGAAAGTTATGGAACCAAGGGGGTATACTAACTTCTCCATGTAAGTGTGACAAACAATATAGAAGTCCCTGTCCTGAATTATACAAATTTTATTTTGGCCAAGGTCTGTTTAAGCCATTTTTCCTCATGAGTAATTTGTCAGTATAAAACAATCTTTAACATGTATAATTTTACTACATTTAGTATTTTCAAATTTCCCTGAATTTGTAACATAAAACTTGGAACACTTTCCAGAGAATCATCATTCATATCTTTTGCTGACTACTGTCAATCTAAATGAAAAATAAAATTCTGCTTATTCTTTTCTCTACCTTCTACTTCACATTCTGGCTTCTACTTTCTTATGCTCTTTCCCACTGTATGTTTTACTCAATTAGTGTAAATTGTGAGTTTTGAATTGCACTATAGTTTAATCTTTTAGTTCTTAATATCCTTATATTTTCAGGCAGTAGGTACTTTGTAACTGAACAAAGTAGGGAGGGTTCAGAACTTACATGAATCTGGCACAAAATACATAATTGCCTGTGGAAAAGAGAGGACATTAAAGATTATACACTGACAGCCAACCATTGCTAGCTGTTGATTAAGTATCTAGCTGTGCTTCACAATAAACAAACATTTTAGAAGACCCACAAAAATGCCAGCAAATCAGTAAAATTTTCAGAATTATTATATATATGTGGGCATTTTTTTTTTTTTAGAAAGTACAAATTCATTTAAAGTTGCTACCAAAAAAATTGAATTCCTAAGTAGTTTCTCTAACAGTAAGTTCCACATTAAGTAAAATCCATATTGCAATATGAATATTTTAAGGAATCTAGAAACTCAGAGTACCACCTGTTGGTGAAAAATAGAAGTAACTTAATTTCCTGCTTTGGTGAAGAGCTGGAATCAGTCATGATTCTTGACAATTTGCCAGGCTACATAATATGAAGCAGAATTACAAGAAATCCTAGTTATTTGTGATTTAATTATATCAGGTTGTTAATATGTAGTGCTGATTTAGCAAACTACATTTCAAGTACTTTACAAAACTGTCTAATTTGTTTATAAATATGTATGTCTGGTTTATGTTTTTATTTATGCCATACCTTGTCTTGGATAAATGTGTTAAAATAAAATTAGCCACTCCAATAAGTGATACAGTAAAAAAAAAAAGAAGTGGTAGAATGCAAGAGGATTTAATGTAGCACAGAGCCCATTTGAACATTAACAACTATTATGTCAAAATTGAGGTTTTGAAAGTTGTAGTACTGCAGGGCAGACTATATCATTATGACACATCTGTTGAGATGGTAGACAGAGGTTGCTAAAGGCACTGAAAGATAGCTTTTTTCCTAAAAGAGGGATAACACACACATATCTTAGCCACCCACCAAAGTCATTCAGTCACACAAACACACACAAAAACAAGCTAGTGTTTGAGCAGTGCAAAAGCTGACGTAGTTTGTAGTTGCTACAAATGCTTCTGCCTGTTTACCGTAGAGCATTTTTCCACATCTCCTCACTACAAGCCAGGAGGTTTCTAATGGCACTCAGCTTCAGTCATCTTGAAAAACTTTAATGTTTTTTCTGTAAGTTTGTCTTTACATGAATCCATATCCTGGAGCAACTACAGATATGAGATTCAACGTATCCTCTGTTAAAAACACAGTGTAAGCCTCAGCATGTGCTCAGTATACATGCTGCAGTAATAAGTGCATTAAGTCAAGCTTATGAACTCATTTTCACTATTTGATAGGATACAGCATCACTGGGATTTGTTGAAAAGACTAAAAGTGTCTTTTGGGGAACAGAAAGTCCTAAGCAGAGCTATAGTATATTTCATTTCATTTTTTGAGCAAGGAATACATCTTTCTCATGCTGCCACTGACACTAATATCAGTCTTTACTGCTGCTTATAAAAAAGGCTTCATAAGAATCTAGTTGCCACTTTGACGCATCTTTCTATGAGTGTCAGGATCTTTAAGAGAAATGTGTGATTCCTGATGGCAAGCTTTTAGCAAAAGAACTAGCCTACATGCATATAAAAATCAGTATATTTATATATAGGTATATAGTAGTCGGTTCCACAAACATATATTGCTGGAGGTGTTTTGTTATTTACTTCTCGTCACTAAATTATGACCTATAAGAATTCAAAATTTTCTATACTTTCTCAGTTCACTTATAAAATATAACGGGGGTCTATTTAATCTTATGTGCTTAATGAACATTTCACTGCATTTTCACTATGTGTGACAAATGGAATAAAAATAGGTGTGTGAATTTTTTCATTAATCAATTCATGGAAGGTTTAATACTTGTGATAAGCATA
>VYZX01009674.1:25854-47354 GCA_013401335.1 Brachypteracias leptosomus | reverse complement strand
TTCTGGAGCCCCCAGCACAAGAAGGATGTGGACATATTGGAGAGTGTCCAGAGGAGTGCCACCAAAATGATCAAGGGAATGGAGCATCTCTCATATGAGGACAGGCTGAGAGAGTTGGGGCTGTTCAGCCTGGAGAAGAGAAGTCTGCGAGGGGCCACCTTCCAGTATCTGAAGGGGGCCTACATAAAGGCAGGGGAAGGTCTATTTAAAAGGGTTTTTAACAATAGGACAAGGAGTAATGGTTTTAAGCTAGGAAAGGATAGATTTAGATTGGAAATTAGAAAAAAGTTCTTTAATATGAGGGTGATAGATCAGTGGAATGGGCTGCCCAGGGAGGTGGTGGAGGCCCCATTCCTGGAGTCATTCAAGGTCAGGCTTGATGGGGCTCTGAGCAGCCTGACCTAGGTAGAGATGTCCTTGCTTGTGTAGGGAGGTTGGACAAGATGACCTCTAGAGGTCCCTTCCAGCCTGAAACATTCTATGATTCTATGATCACTGAACATTTCAATAAGCTGGATATGCAGTATTTCCTTACCAGCTGACATTATAATGTATTTAGTTGCTAGTACATTGGAATTCTGAAACTAATGTTATAAAGCAGTTTGGTTTCATATTCCTGAAAGTATGCATTGTTATAAAATGAAAGTATTAACTGGCCATGAATCATTCATTTCTTAATGTTTTTAAACCACTGTGAAAGTTTTCAGCTAAAATGATTTCACTTTTTTCAGCTTTTAACATTCAAAATGTATGATATTCTTTAGTTGCAAAAATTACACTTATTAAATGCTTTATATTAGTTCTGAGTTTATTATTTTCAACTTATTGTTCTTCTGTACCTGATACTTGCAAGTTATGAAGGAGTTAAATGAATTAAGAAGACTAAAAATACGGGAAAATTCTCTGCAGTATGACCAACCTCTTTCATACTTGAAGTTTATTTTCAGCATTATCTCCTATATATAAAGTTCTTAAACTAGATTTTGGTTCCTAACAATGCTTAGCCATTTTAAATTAATTTTTCATTATATTTGAAAAAAGGGTTGTGCAAAGTAATCTCCAAAGAGCATTGAGGTTTACATAAATGGAAGCTAAGGTGATATTTCAGTTCAAGTGAAACAACATATTGATTTTCCATAAGAATTCTGATCTTTGATTCAGCAGTGCACTCGCACGATGGTATGTTGTGGTTTAAGGTTTGGGGAAGGGGAGGGACAGGTGGAGAGGCTATTCCACTCCCCTTCCTGCCACACTCTATAAAGGGACACAGGAAGTTCTGCTCGCCCCTTCCTCCCTGGGATTGCTGCTGGGACTGAACCTCTACGTGGCTGGCTACAACTCCACGTGGCTCGGGAGGAATCCAACAACATCCGAGGATTGGTGTTGTATATATTTGTATATAAATCTTTTCTTGATACCTCTGTATATCTCCCTTTCTTTAATATCTCTTTTGTTGTTCCCTGTTAAAAGTTGTAATCTTGATTTCCAACTTTGTGTGAGGCCTTCCTTCCTCCCCTGGGAGGGAAGGTGGGGGGTGGGAAGAGGGGTGAAACAAATTCTGCTCCATGGGGGTTGCCCTGACCCTTAAACAAAGACATGATGCTATAGGAATATACTCATTCATGGCTTAATAAAGGTGCTAGAACACATTAATTACTAAATAGGAAAAAATTATCACAGTGTATGTATGGAAAGAGGTTGGTGGCTTCAACAGCAGAATACTGTCTGATGGTTTAGCATAATTCCTCATTAAATACATTAATTAATGAATACATTAAATAAAATAAAGGCCAGAAGATTTTTAACTTTCCCCTTCCTCCCCTGCACCCCCCAAGAATCTACATTTTCTAATATTGTAATCAAAATTGTGCATAAAAAGAAGAAAAATCCAAGTGTGAACAATATTTTTCCTGGATTATGAGAAAACATGGCTCCATTTTTTATTTTCAAACATCATTTTCCTGTAATATTTTTTCCTAACAGATATGGAGAATATATTCAGATGTAGAATTTAAAGAATATTTAACATAATGCAGTTTCTGAGACAGAATGACAATCACCCAATTTCTTTTCAGTCATTAAAGAATAAAATAATTTAAATTATTGTAAAGTAGAAGAACCTTGAAATGAAATTTGACCTAGGAGAAAATATGGAAGCATTGCTGGGGAACAGAAGACATTTTAGTAGATCATATAAAAAGGAGAGACAGACTGCTGTACAGAGGAAAAAGAGATCAAATACATATGGAGGTATTTGTACGTTTAAGTGGCACTGATTTTTCTGAAAAATTGTTACTCACTCTTCTTTAGGTGAACAGGAGTCCGCCAAAAGCATCCTGTAAGCCATATTTGGTCCAGAAGCCACTTTTGAACTATGCTGATATGTCAAAAGTAGATAATACTGGAGGGTCCTAAAATGAATATTGATTCATAAGTAATGGAATACTTTATCACACTGTTGCTTAGCTTTTGGTCATAAACAAATGTTTAAAAAATCAAACTGAGGACACAGTGATAGTTTTATTCAGTTAGGAAAGGACCTTGGGAGACTTCCTACTCCCAGTTTCCTTCTCAAAGCAAGGCCAGTGTTCAATATAGACCAGACTGCTTTGGCTTTGTCCAACCAGGTCTTGAAAACCTCCTTAAAGCTATTTTAGACATCTCTGATATGAACATCAGTAAAAGTGCTGTGAGAACTCTTTGGACATTTCCTTCTGGACTGACTCAGAAAAAGATTACCTCAGAGCTACTTCAGCAAGGAAGTTCCTCAGGAATTTTCCAGGGGATATCATTCTAGCAGAAGTGCAATGACAGTTTTCCGGTCTAGGAAATGTGAATAAGTTACCTGGTTCTACTGTCTGTATTTGTTTATGAACCAATGTTGAATACGCTGGTGGGGTGGGAGAAACATTCTGTTAGACACCCATCATTTTTCTTTGATCTCTAGAGTCTTTAGTGGTGCTCCTTTTGGAATTACAGAATTATCCACAGTTTCTATTTTAGCAAAATATGCTTCCTGCACTGACATCAGCCCATAGTCCACTGGTATTATTGTTGTTTTGTTGATGCAACCATAGGATACAGTTTTAGGGAAGCAGTTCTTCCTTAAGGAAGAAAACGAAAATAAAATAATCCACTTGATCTTCATTCATAATAGCAGATAGATGCTTATTTTGGTACTACTTTGCTTTGATGCTCTTAAGAAGTGCTGTGTTACATTGTGAAAATTCAGGGAACAATTTGATTAAAAGAAGAGGAATTCATAATACATTTATTCTACAGATAGTTATTTTCTAAGACTTACATTATTTCTTCTTAAAATATATTTCCCCTTGCTAATATATGTCAGAAATAAGATGTATAAAAAATTAAAATTGATAAGAAAACTTTCTTTGTGACGTGTACAATCACCTATAAAAGCACAGCAGTGTACAATCTAAGTGATTTTTCGTCTCTGTGGGACATAAGGCTACACCTTCATGAAGAATAAAAGTTTGACCTAGGCTAACGCAGTTCATAATATCACTAAATTGTTACTCATAGCATGACGTGAACAAGTTCTGAGTATCATTTTTCCATTGTGTTTTCATCTTTCCAAAAATAAGATTAATACTAATTTTAGCAAATGGAAAAAAAAAAAATTACTTATATAAAAAAGAACTAATACAAGGCAATGGTTGAATGATTTCAAGGATTTCACTGTTTTATATGAAAATTCTTGAGATCTATTTAATTGCAAGGCCATTTCCTCACACATCAAAATATATAGTTTTAATATTTTTTTTCCTGTATGAATTTTAAACTATTTCCTCTACATTAAACTCACTGAAAGCATGATGCTGTAGCCTAATGTTTGTGCTTACAGGAAAGCAGCACGTAACGTGTGGAAGACAAGCAAGAATTAGAACTGAGGAAAATCTGATATTTCTCAGCGTATGGTTCATAATTCCTTTTTTCTTTCTTTTTTTTTTTTAAACCTGGTAAATTCTGATTTTAGTTTTGAACTAGAGGACAGCATAATTAAGTCACGTAGTTGCTAAGTCAGCAGCCTAAATATAGAGACATAAATATCAATTTAGATACTTACTTTTAAATTTTCTTGATCTAATTTACGTTAGAGAAGGTTACACTTGTGAAGAGAGAATTCTTGTGATCAAGTTCTGCAGTTCCTGTGCTCTAGCTGCTGAGATAGACACTCAACAGACTTCATCAAGAAAAACTGCACTGATGCTTTATGCTTGTAACAGTGAAATGGTGATTCTATTTTCAGCTCAAGTGGAGCCTTATAACTGGATATTCTATTCAAGAGTCTCTCAAACTTTTTCCCTCCTACATCTCAATATATGTAATCTCACTTTCTACGGTTTTCCATGACCCTACAGTCAACTTTTTGCAGCAACACATCCTCAGATTCAGAAGTGCTCCAAGATATTTTCTGTATATTTTCCAGAGACACAAAAGTAACACCCACAACCCCAACAAAAACACTGTTCTCTGCTCTGGTTACAGGACTAAGTAACTCATAAATCAAGATCTTCTGAGCTACGCAAAAATTGTCAGACTAGATGAGTTAGAGGAAATGTTGAAATATTTCAGGACTTTATCTCTTAAAAAAGCAGAGGGAGAAGTGTGAAGATCAAGCAGATGGAGATTGTCAAAAGCCTTTATTAATGTTTGATTTTATGTATCACACTACATAAGGCACTGATACACTCAATCTTTTTACTCCTCCAGATATACATTAGATAGGATCGGTTGTCTGGAATGGTTGATAAACATAAACCACCTTTTGTAATTGCAAGAAAAGAAATAATAAGAGTTATTACACAGGAAGAAGATTTATAATGCTGCCACAGGGCACATTACAAACAAACAGGNCTCATTGCCTCCTGATCTTCCTGATTTTCTTTCTGGCTACTGTTACTGTCTGCCTGTCAATGAGACCAGGCAGCCCTGGCTCTAAAAGTGGAGCAGAAGATATACTTTCCAGGATCTTTGAGGGGGAGTTCAGAAAATTTTAATGTGCCAAACTGAGCTGTATTTTTAGAACCACCTCCCTCCTNCTAAGTCAGCAGCCTAAATATAGAGACATAAATATCAATTTAGATACTTACTTTTAAATTTTCTTGATCTAATTTACGTTAGAGAAGGTTACACTTGTGAAGAGAGAATTCTTGTGATCAAGTTCTGCAGTTCCTGTGCTCTAGCTGCTGAGATAGACACTCAACAGACTTCATCAAGGAAAACTGCACTGATGCTTTATGCTTGTAACAGTGAAATGGTGATTCTATTTTCAGCTCAAGTGGAGCCTTATAACTGGATATTCTATTCAAGAGTCTCTCAAACTTTTTCCCTCCTACATCTCAATATATGTAATCTCACTTTCTACGGTTTTCCATGACCCTACAGTCAACTTTTTGCAGCAACACATCCTCAGATTCAGAAGTGCTCCAAGATATTTTCTGTATATTTTCCAGAGACACAAAAGTAACACCCACAACCCCAACAAAAACACTGTTCTCTGCTCTGGTTACAGGACTAAGTAACTCATAAATCAAGATCTTCTGAGCTACGCAAAAATTGTCAGACTAGATGAGTTAGAGGAAATGTTGAAATATTTCAGGACTTTATCTCTTAAAAAAGCAGAGGGAGAAGTGTGAAGATCAAGCAGATGGAGATTGTCAAAAGCCTTTATTAATGTTTGATTTTATGTATCACACTACATAAGGCACTGATACACTCAATCTTTTTACTCCTCCAGATATACATTAGATAGGATCGGTTGTCTGGAATGGTTGATAAACATAAACCACCTTTTGTAATTGCAAGAAAAGAAATAATAAGAGTTATTACACAGGAAGAAGATTTATAATGCTGCCACAGGGCACATTACAAACAAACAGGAAAAGAAATGAACATTAAAGGCCAGAAGATGATGACTTTACTGTTCTTCAAGGTCTGTCCTCACCATATGGTCTATCTAACAATCTATGATTGTTTTTACCTTTCCCAATTTTTTATTGTCTGTGCTATACACAAAAAATGTTAGGAAAATTAACCACTGGCACATTCTGATAAGGTGGTTTCCAAACATAACATGAAAAAAATTTCAGCATTTTTCTCTTTGAAAATAAAACTGGCTTCATTTTGCGTCTGGATTAAAACCCTTATTTGATTTCTAGGAGCTGACAAATGATGTACAAAATGACACCTGACTGTATCTTACAACACAAAAATGTCTGTTCTAAGGCAACCAGAAGCAAGTCCTGTGACTGCATTGAAAATCAGGCAGACATGGGAAAAAGGTCCTACAGCAGAGGTGATAGCAACTGTTGTGCAGGCTGCATACCCCCCAACATTTGATTTTCTCCAGAGCGCATGTGTTCCAAATTTCCACCTGGGCCTCTCTGCTGACTGCTCCTAACTTATTTACCTTCTTCTGGTTACAGCCAGAGTAGTCATGTGACATNAGTCCCTATCTTGCCATCAAAATAACAGGAGAATGCCATCCACCACAGTAGTGAACATTTCCTTGTGTCTTCCTTCCTGGTATGTCAGATGTACATGTATGTGTGGTTGCATGGGCATGTGGTGGGAAGAAACAGATTTGGCCTCCATGATTTTAAGAGACTGTCATCACCAAAAGGACAGAAGAGGTTTCTAAAATGCACACACACCTGCTAAGCTGATGAACAATTTCCACCCTTCCTTGGCCCACACTTTTCCTCTGCTTTCTTATAGTGATAGCTTCTGACAGACCAGAAGGAAGAGTACCTGACAATGTAGCCATACAAACAGCAGCCTGGAGCACCACCTCTGCCACGCCTCCCAAAAGCAAAGCAGTGACTAGCTAGTGACTGCTTTCCCCTGCTTATTTTTTGAGCACATGAGTAAGAAACACTAGGAATTAAACCTAGCCCATTTTACTCTCAGTCAATACCTGTGGGAGCAATACACTCTATAAACTAAGTTCTGTCAATTTGAAACACATATTCAGTATATATACTCAACCTTCAGTAATATAAAGGTACCTTGTGCCTTTCAGCATGGAGAAAGCTTCATGAAGTAGGGGCTGGAGTTTGACAGAGAGATGGTTTGTTTCATGGCATGTTCTCCTGGAATGGTAAGGAAGTTCTTTGCACGAGAGCAACTGCGCCTCTGAATCAAGCACATCATAGGTGAATGCAATCGAAAAAGAAGGCTCTAAAAGGTCTTGAGACTAAAGATGCTTAAAAAAAAATAAAGTTCAGCAGGTCCTGTAGTGCTATGGGAGTTTCACTGTGGATCTCAGGACAAGAAGCTTTGACGAGTTCTCTCTTCTGATCAAATCAGAGAAGAATGGGAGGTCAGATGGACCCTTGAAGGCTTTCTTCTCAGATAAAATGTGATAATATTTCACAGACTGAGGCATGCAATACAGGCATTCCTTTGTTGCTTGCTGTTTGCATGTATGGGGGTGCAAACTTAAGATCTTTTCTTTGCCATGTATATTATTTGTTAGGTTTTTTGGTGGGGTTTTTTTGTAGGTAGAATGGTCATATTTTCTCCAAAATTAATAGAAAATATTATTAATTACAAAGGACCAAAATACTGTGCCTTGCCAGATGTCATTTATTATGTAAACACTGAGGCTATTTAATGCTTTCAGCATAAGGGGACCCACCCTTGTCAACAACACTGAATTCTGCAATGTTAACCATAACAATTCTGACAGACGGTAGTGACAACTTTTAAGGAAGGAACATCTGATCTGCCGTAGATGCATCACTTGCCAGACTGAGTCAATCTTCAAGCCACAATGAGCTGATGAGTCCCGCTTATGTGCATGTGCTTCAGTAATCAAAACAAAAACAGTCAGAAATACTTATAAATGGAAATGCCAGCATTGTTTGTATCTGTAAATTCCCACTCATGTAGTGACTCAGTTGGTAATGTGTAAGGTATTTCTAAGTCTTGTCAAACATTAGTTAGGTTAATTGACTAGTATTAGCACTGTTTGCAAAACAGAGTTAATTGACTACTTGTAGGGTTATAAAACAGGATTTATAAAAACAGGTGAGAGACAAAAAATACATTAATGCTCTTCTAGACAAGGTTATTGTATTAATCTTACAATATTTTATTGATAAACTCCAACATTTCCCATGACTGCATGCTATGTAAATGAGATGCACAGCTAATATAGGAAAAGCTAACCAACTCTGTTTTTTATGAACTATATATCTCCCTCTGCTAAATTTGTTTCCATCTCATCTACTTCTGTGTAGGCATCACCTATTCCAAAAGAATGTCATGTTACACGTGACTTTTAAGCCAGAATCATATTTTCATACAATCTTACCGTGCAGTGAAGAGGAAGAATAAGAAGAGATTGATTTAATTAATGAATTCTTCAGTTACTTCAACCAAAAGAAGAATTCATGAAGTAAAGACTAAATCAGATTGCTAAAGATGGATACAAAATAACATAGACAAGCATGTGGAAGCAAAAGACTAAGGCGAAATCCACATGAAACCAACAACACATATCACAATAACAAATGCACAGCATGCTAGCAGAAGAATAGAACAAAACCCTAGCTCATTGCCCAACAGAGAGGAAACGACTAACAGCTAAGAAAACCCACGTATTTTGTGCCCTTTTTGAACCTTGCTTCCCAGAAATCCTCTATCTGTCAGCATTGCTTTCCACAATTGATTACTTCACACCAGTGGGTAAGATCTCAGCCTAAGGCAAGGGGAAAACAGGTATGGATACATTTAGGTAAGATACTGTTTGGAGATCAGCTGGACCTAACGAATTTCATTCTAAAACATTAGTGGACCTGACTCAAATAAACACATTTACTGGCAGTTGTTTTTGAAAATTCATAGAGACAAGAGGCAGCCTAAATGCAAACTAACTCTAAGAATGGCAAAAGGAAGCAAGCCGGAGGATTTCATGGGGATTTTACAGATTTTTCAGCTTTATTGTGGACCCTGAGTAACCTTGATACCAGTAACTAAACCATTTGCAAGTAGAGAAGAGACTGAAAGATTACAAGATTAATAGCAGCTAATGTGAATTTGTAAAAAATTAAACTTGTCAAATCAATATAATTTTATTCTGCAGTGGGGTTATGAAACTTGTGGATAGACTGGAAACACAGAAACATGTTTCATATCATGACAATAATAGAAATTCCAATGATGTCCTGCATGATACTCTGATAAGCAGGTTATGGAGACATGATCTAGACAAAATTCATTACAGGAAGATCAGGATAAAATCTGCTACAACGTGGATGTAAATCTTTTTGGAAAACTGTAATCAGAAGGGCAGCTATCAGGGAATTATTGCCCACAGTAGAAAAGATCTGCTCAGAATCTGTTTTTACTTAAATCTTGTCATTAACAAATGTGATACTAAAGTAAACAGCAAGCTTATTAAACGCACAGATGATGAAAAACCAGGTGAGGCTGCAAGTATGTTGAAACATAACATTAGAATTCAGAATTATTTTGACAAATTGCAGAAATGATCTGACAAAACAAGAAATTCAGCAGTGAGAAATGCAATTGTGCAATTGTGCAGGTAAAAGGTGAAAAGTAGTATGTTAGAAATCAGTCCCATGGGAAGACTTAAACAATGTGAGCATAAAAAGCTTGCTCTGAGAAGATCACTTTTGAAAGACAGCACACTTCTAAGCCATCCATGTGTCCACTTTGTACACCTGTTATCTAGTCCTGTTCTCCATATACCAGGAAAGGATTCTACAATTTAATATCAATTATATATACTGGATATTTTAGGCAAGGTGAAATCTAATTTGGAATACTGAATTGCTTTAAATACCCTATGGAAAAATAATACCAGAAAACAATCGTTATTTGGACAATAATACTTTTTTATTGGGAATTTGAACCTGAAGAAGAAATACATACCACTTAAAATATTGGCTTCATAAGCAACCTGTCCTTCCCTGGGTTTTTCAATGTGGAGCTGGAGTAGACATGGCGGATATCTTGACCTCTAGATTGCCTGGCTGTGTCAACATGTAGGGGTGGACGTTAAGAGGGAAGTTACCTTATTCTCATGGACTCTGCAGTGAACAAAATCATCACCAGTTTCTAGGAAAATAGGTCATTTTTTGTGTTGTGCTATGTAAGATGCAATACTGGTCCTTTCCACAAGAATTTTTAAGGTTTGCAGGCTGTAAAAGTATGCCATTTGATTCAGAAACCATTTTTATTCATCCATATATTTTCTTGTATAGGAAAGTTTCTGCTTTTCTGGTGTAATTCTTGCAAAGGATAAAATAGCTTTAAATCCCACCTCTCCATTCTTTGACTGCTTTGAGCGCTAGATTGAAGAAGTCCCTCAAATGCATAGGTCATTCAAAATTCTGATTGCCTAAAGGTGAGGGAACAGAGAGGTATGTCACACAGAGACAGAACAGGGAAGGGTAATCTGCCTCTGAGAAGTCTCTTGACAGACTTTCTACAGCACTTTTTTTTTTTTTTAATCAATCAAAATTGAGACAAAATTGTTCAGTTGCTTTGGGTTTTTTTTCCTTCACATAACAGTTTGCATTCATCAAGTATCCTCTTTCTGTAGGAGAAAATAGATATTGAAAACTGAGTTTTTCAATAATTTCAGATTTGCAGCTGAAGAATATCATGTGAAATGAAGTCTCTTGTGCAACTTCTCACATAAGGCACTATAGCAGTGAAATTGCCAAGAAACAGCTCAAGAAGATACTCTGGGAAATGTAGAGTGTTGTGGCTAAAATATTCTGGCTTTCCATTTTTTTGCTGAATACTAGCATTTCTGTGCAGAATACACAGACTCTTTCAGCTGCTGTTGTAGAAGAGCTGTCAAAGCAGCACTAAAAAACCTGAAGATTACTGGGTATTTTAAAAGCCCACAAGACTCAAGTTGTTCTTGAATCTTCACACTAAATTATGATAAAATCCAAGTGGCTAGTTATTTGTTGTTACCAGGGGTGTTTTTCTTTTAATATCAGTGCATCTCTTCTACCAGTAAAATATTGTGTAAAAATCAAAGTAATTTTCTGTAGCTGTTGATCTCTTCAGAGTCTGCAAAAAGCACATTGTATTGCTTAGAAGAACATTGGGTGATATTATCCTTAGAATCTTGTTAATAAATTACTCTAACAAAGAGGATTTGCTTTATTTTTTGGTTGTAGATCAGTTTTCTTAAGCAGATGAGCTCTAGTTGCTCAAATATGGTGGAATATTAATAAGTACTGTAAGGATATGTGGAAGGCAAGAGCTGTGTGAAATGTAAAGGATATGTAGATACCTGTAGTGTACAGACATTTCTAGAGAATATTGTTGAAAAACAAAAAGAAGAGAGAGAAAAAAATAATAAATCCCACCTAGATACACAGACCCTAAGGAACAAGAGGTAACAGAGACAGTATCAAATACCAAATGTCTCAGGTCACAGATTGAGGGAGCACAACTGAATGAACCACTCAAAGCCTTGGAGAGGTTTTTGTAACTAATAAGAAGGGGTACAAAGAGGGAACAAGAGTAACACGGGTCTCACAGGAAAAAGAAATGTTATTCTCAGAGTCTTTAAGGGGCTCATGGGAATGAGTGAAACTTATTACAGGATGCTTAGGAGAAAGAAGCAAAGGCAGGAAAGGGTCAATACCCTTGTCCAGCTGAGTTCCACACCTGATCACTGCAGTCTGTTCTATCTTCTTGAGTCCTGTTCTGCACCCTTTTATGTGTGACCTTGCTCTCTGTGTGGAGGTATGACTCACTAGCACACTTAAGGCTGGACTAGCTGGCAAACTGGAAGAGATCAGAATCTGGAAAGATACAAGGTCAGACCTGGAGATGGGCTGAGCACAGCTATGAGTTTGGACATGGATCCTGAGCAGACCTATCTGATCTAGGGACCTGTGAATTTAGGAGTGACTGTGAGTGAAGAGTGAAAGTGTATAAAAGTCCACTAGTAAACTGATCATCTGGAGAGGGGGAATGGGATTGCACTGTGTTGTTCACTTCTTGGTGAGTATTGTTGGTATTTATGTGGGTGCACACTTGAACATTTTGTCCATCTATGTGGCCTGCTGTGTGTGTGCTGTGCCTATGTGTCTATTGGGAATGGATGCTAAGTCTTGCCAACAAATTATCCTACTAACAGGAACATCAGAGAACAGACTGGGTAGAAAAGATCTCTTGGGCTTTAAACTCCACTGTATTTGACAACCCTTCATATATACCGCCAAATTCCTCAAGTAATACCTATATTATAACTTCTGTTCAAGAATGGTGGGGACGAGGAAGAAGAGGCAGCAGTTCTGAATTGCCAGGTGTATAATCTTCTTGCATTCTCACCTTTTAATTATGCACCATCTTTCCATTAAGCACTGAAGATTAGGTACAGACAATGGACTAGATGCCTCAGGAAAAGCAGAGAGCTAAGTCTAAATGTATAGCTAACTTAGTAGTCATAGTTTCCTACATCTGCTTAAGAAAAATAGGAATATGATGATGGACAGAGAAGGAAAATAGGCTCCCTAAGAATAAGCATGAAAGTCCCTATAGTGCCTCAAGATAAAGGAGTATGGCTTAGAGTCAACAGGGTACTGGAAATGAAATTTGACCTAAAAGTTGCAACAGGTCTGTACAGAGCTCAGTAGCACAAAGGTTTGAAGGATGACAGAAATAGCTGTGGTAGACAATAACAGTAAAGGGAAATCAAGTGATGATAGATCTACCCAGATGGGAAATCAAGAACAAAGGAGGCACCTGTGATACAGTAAGTGAAAGAGCCTTCCCCAATGCTCTGGAAGGCTAATGAAGCTCCACTGTCTGTGCTGGTCTGAGAAAGTAGTCAGGACTGTTACTGTGGTGTTTAGGAGTATGTCATTTTGGCCATTCTCCACAACAGAATATAGCAATTTGCAGTATATGGTTGGCAACTTCATCCTTTCCAGTAACATCATGTTTCTTTGCCAATTACTCATAAGAGTGAAAGCTGAGACCACCTGACAAAACAGTGGATGAAGAGAAGCCTAGTGGCATATCAGCCATAGTCGTGTGGTCTGCCTTGCACTGCAGCTGTTTGTACTTGCCCTCTCTGGAGTACACTGGCTATATTCAGGGATTTTTTGTATCCTGCTTAAATATTGTCCCTCATCCAACGACCTCAGTCTAGTCCACTAGTGTGTGTGATATCCCCATTTTATAAGCAAAATAGTAGAAACCAGTTGTACAGAAGTTACAGACTTAGGAAAACTTTCTGCCCTGGAGCAGACTGCCCAGTGAAGTGGTGGAGTCACCATTCGTGGAGGTATTTAAAAGATGTGATGTGGTGCTTAGGGATGACCTGGCAGTGCAGGGTTAACAGTTGGACTTGACGACCTTAAAGGTCTCTTCCAACAAAAACAATTCTATGATTCTAAGTCCTCACTCAGTGAAGACCCATAACAGAGTATCCTTACCCTCAATCACCTGTTCTAATGACTGCCTCATACATATATTAAATGGAACATACTAATGTTATCGCTGTAACAATCTGAAGATTGTGATTAGATATGTTAAAGTTCCAGATCCCATTTCTTATAACAGAATAACACAATATTATACCCAAAGAACAAGTCACTAAACAACCACTGATGAAATATCCTTTACATATCAAACTATTTTTCTTCACCTTAATATGCTGACCATTACTTCTACACATGAAACTTAAATGAAAGATAAAATTTACATATTGTCCAAATTAATGCTCACCATTTTAATACTTACAAACACACATTGCATTCTATAAAGAGACATTCTTCTTTCTTTTGAGCTTTGTGCATGAAAACAAACCCTGTAGATTTTAAATAGGGGGTTTTCTTAAGCCACTATGGACTACTAAAACAACATGGCAGCAAGATCAGATCCCTCATGTTTTGGTCTTGTGGCTTAATTTTTTATTTTACAATAAACAGCCATCTCTACAAAGTAAAATTCCATTCTAAACTTAAAATTCAGATGAAGATCAGAGTCTACACTGTGTCACACAATTGCTTGATGCAGTATTTGGTTAAATTGGCAAGCACCTTGTCAATCACTCACTGGAATAAACAACAGGAAAAAAGAATCCAAAGATGGATAGTTGCTCACCAGTATTTTTGTACTGAATATGTTTGAACTTCCAGAAGGATAGTACTAGTCTCTGCTGCTTTATAACAGCTGAAGAAGGCATGACAAAATGACATAAATATAGCCAAAAGTCACTGAATCTAATACAATTTTCTAAATTGATATCCTAGAGTAAAAAAAGGAAAAGATTTGCCATCTGAACTCTGTATGTGACAACAGTAACTTATTTTAGGGACACAGTTAACATGGGAAATGTCAAAGATTTTTTTGTAAATCAGTTAAAAGGTTTTACCACTTTAAAAGTACTGTTGCTCTTGAGTTTATCAAAGCTATCACAGCATACTTTTGACATCTCTCCAAAAGGACTGGTGCTGGGACTAACTGTGCTACTTTTGAACACCTACAGTTGATTTATAGTGTGCATCCGCAGTAGAAGTGGGAATTCCAAAATCCAGCCAAAATCACTGACTAAATAAATTTAATATAAATACATTTTTAATAATACCTTGATAAAACCCCCCCAACAAATCTTTACATTAGGTTTCAGAAACATCTTCTTATTTCCCTCATAGTACTTTGTACTACTTTACAGATATCTTTTTTAATGTTTTTTTCTGGTGTAAAAGGAAGGAGAATACTAGACTCAGTTATCTTTTCCTTTTTAATTTAAGCAGGTGGTGCTGATAAAACACATATTTTTGTTTTCCACTAAGTTAAAAATAACACAAGGGAGGTCAGGTGTGCAGTAATACAGAGATTTAAATAACAGGATTAGGTGAAAATAAGCGGTTACTTTTTCTGCTGAAAAAGCATAGGGTAAGAAATGCAAGTTTTCCTTCAACAGCTGTTATCATGAAACTAAAGGAGCAAGAGTAGAGCAGAAAGTGAGGGAAAACACATCCTGCTCCATGCACTCCACATATTTTCTTGATGCATTTAAAAGCTGTGCTGAAAACTATCAGAAAAAACACAGGACAGTGATAGTCTTTGACAAAGGTACCAAGCTGGACAATTTATAATTGTTTAAAGGTTGTTTCACTAATTTTTAAACTTATTTCAAATTCTACATCATTGTGAAAATCTGATTTCCCAGGTAGGAAACTGATATTGAAAACTTTCATAGGAAAAATTCAGCATTGTACCTATCCATTGCACACTAATCCATTCTGCTCTTAGGTGAACGGCCATGAAACTGCAGCAATTGATGCTCATTCATTGCTGAAAACTTTCTAAAGAGGTTAGTTCACAGAAGTAAGGTTACTACTGAAAACTCCATGGGATGATGATAAACACATCTCTCTAGTAGAAATCGGGCATAAGATATCCATTATGCAAGATAGCCTGTTGGAAGAAGTGGTAAGATTGGTTAACATGCATGAACCAGATGATCTGACAGAGTCACACATTTTTGGAAACAAATTATTTCTGGGGTCTGACAGAGGGAATTATCAGGTCAAAGCATGAGACAATCAGGCATCTGATTCACAACTATGAAGTCCAGAAGAGTTGAGCTGTGGGACGAGGCCTGAGGAGCAGAGCTCCTGATACTGCCTGGCTAATTAGCAGGGGCAGGGAACTGCTTGAACTCGTGGGCCATAAACCATGGGAAATTGAAGGGGCTAAGCAAAGATCTGATAACAGGAACCTGACAGCCTGACAAATGTTGTAACTCTGAGATAAGCAAGTTCCTGGTGCCTCTGCCCAAAAAGGTCTCAAGGAATGTATCCTCAAGATAAGCTTGCAAACTGACAGTATATCACTAACCAGTCAGATGCAGCAGCATATGTACAAAAGAACCAATCTGTTTAAAACATGCAGTTAATGTAAGAGTATATAAAGGAGTTGGTTGCCCACAATAAATGAACACGTTGCTTGCATCAAGCAGAGTTCCCGTCTCTCAATCGCCGCATTGAGCTGAGAAAAGAAATGAAGTGGGGTAGTTTTGGTTCTTGGCACAGTTGGCAGAGATACACTTGTCCCGACAGGGAATATCTACAGTACTCACCAGTACACTACAAAGAGGGAGAAATTCGGGTTTAGTTTGTTGAGATCTATTAAGGTTACAGGACTCTATGTCCACATTACATCTGTATCAGCACTAAATTTCATAGCACTTGCTGGGTCTCAGTACATACAGGGCGTGCTGGAGGACCTTGAGTTTATGTTACAAACACTGCTCTCTGAACAACACCTGTCTGTGTGACTTCAGCTTTGGTGACATTGGTGGGGGAATCACTTCAAATGCACCAGGTGCATACCTGAGAAACTCCAGGTATGGATGCAAGGAATATTGTCCTTCTGTACATTGAAACATTAATGCACATGCCATATAAGAAGATTAAGAAAAACCTTCGAAGAGCAGGAAAATTCTTGCAAGGAGTATTGTTGTATATCCATGGAACTTCAGTGGTTTGGGTTTTCACAATTGTAACTATCAGATGAAATTGAGAAAAAAGATGTGAATAGGTGTCAGATGAGATGCTAGTCTCCTGAGCACTGGGAAAACAGATTAACAGTCTCCAGGAACTTTAAGCCATGCTGGATGGGAAAAGCAGAAGCTTGTGACCTTTAGAGTGTGATGTTCATGGATTTAACTGTCAAGTAAATTTAGCTTCATCTTTCCTGCTACTGACTAAATATAATAGACAATAGATTAGAAAATGAGCCAGCTCTCCATAACTACAAAATATGACAAGTCATTCACTTTGCTTTCAGGGCAAGTAATATCTCAGCCTTTACTGAGGTCTAACTAGATGATGAACGTACTAGTTCCTTGAACTCTAACAGTCTTTCACACTATGGAAAAATAGGAAGTAAAACTCACACATAATTGGACTAAATAAAAGGATGATTAGTATAACAACATTTCACTGACTGTTATTCAAACAGCATAATTTTCTGAATCTGTCATGAGACTGCTACTTGGTCTTTTCCAGAATGGTCATTATTGTTGAGATGGACTCATTCAATGCACAGTGTGTACAAGGACTGTGGAAAGGGAAAAGAATCCAAAAGGTATGTTACAGTTTTGTAAGTGTTATACCTTAATCCTAAGTGCTTTTGCAGCTCTAAATGTATTAAGGGATACATTTTGAGAATGGCTTGGCTTTCCAACTGACGCTAATAGGGATAAAAAAGTTTTGAACTACTAAGACTATATTGTACTTTTCAGCTGAGTTGACATGGTACAGCTTGTAAGACTGAGTCACATGAAGACAGATTGAGATTACTTTCTTTCATGGGATTTCATAGGATTAGGGGTTTTTTACATTTTTTTACATTACACTAAATTTTGTTTCAACTTCTGGCCTTCCATTTTCAGAAAGACAAGATACCAAAAAGTTAAAATAAAAACATAAAACCCCCACATAACAAAACCAAATCCTCTTTAATTCAGATATGCTTAATTGATAGGAATAATCAGTCACATTGTCTCTTATTCCTTTAGTATTTTCATTAAGTTTTTCCTTAGAGTTGACTAAAATTCCAACTGGCTCATTAATCAGGAACACTTAGATAAAGTTTTATTATTAAATGATACAGCCCCCTTGCTACACCTTGAACCACAGTGCTGATTGATTGTGATAGAGACAGTTGAATTCAACTGAATTTTTACCTTTTTATATAATTTTATGTGAAAATCTGAAATGCTGAAAGTGACAAAATGCTTAGGAAACTACTGGTAGCTGTTAGCTAAATAACAATTCTTAAAATGATTTTTTGAAGTTAAGCATGTTCAAAAAAGATTTTAACCCAGTTGTTTCAGAGAGATTTTGTTTATAACTGCCTATCTGATTGTCTGTGGATGAAGCTGGAAAGAAGGAAAACCCAGTCAGATTCTAGGGAACTGAGAATTGTCTTCAGTACCTACAATTCAATTCTCCCAATGCAAATACAGATTCCTTTATAAAATCTGCAGGTACTACAAATTCAATTGTATTCTCCTATTGCCAGTCAAGCTAAGCACTTCAACAGCAATTTACTCATAACCAGACTGGATCAAAACCAGCTGTGTCTCAGAATAGAAGATACCTTATATTTCTTTAAGAGACTACTGCTAAATAAGTATTTCCATGACATCAGGACATGAGCTTATGCAAACACAACTGTGTGAACTTTCTCTTGTCATTTTCTTTTTGTTGCATAAAAAGCCATCCTCATCCCAAGATTTACATGTACCTTGCTGTTAGGGTAAGCAATGTTGTCTACAACGTTGTGTAACAATTTATGAAAAATGGAAAATACAAATAACATTTCTATAATGGTGACTGGATTTATTACAGATAATACCATATTCAAATAAGAAAGAAGAAATTTGAATCAGTTATTTAAATTAATTCCCACTTTGGTTTCATTAAGACACCATAATGTGTGTCACAAGAAACACATTCTTATCTGAAATGTAGTTCAATGGATGTTGTCAAATTCTTTTAATAATACCACCTTTAAATAATTCTTAGAAAGTAATGACAGTATTTGCAATAACTTCTTTAAAGTATTGTTCTGAACATGTTATGCTTAGCTAATTTTTCAGTTTATTAAAAAGGGTAAACCCCATGTTTTCCTGATTATATTCCAGACTTGCTAAACATTGCCTGAAACACTAATCTGTTTCACAGACCTAGATTTACTTTGTTACATTCTTAGTTCCCATTGACTTCAATACGGCAGAGGGTGATGGACTCTGACCATGTCAGAGGATCTCAGTAATCTTCATATGAATTAGACATTTAATTTAAAATGTGATCTAAAAGCAAACAAGTCAAACCAGACAAGAAACGCTTTTCTTTATGTCCAAAAATTCAGAAAACAACCCCTAAAGCTCTGTTCCAAGAAGGATTAAATCAGGATTAAATATGGCTATCTTGAGACAGAACATGTAGATACAACTAGCACTTATGTCTAGGTATCCCATATTTTAGATGCCTTCTCTAACTACTGATCAATGAACTTTTCCCTGTGCTTCCCCACTGATAGCTTCATCCTTTATCTGAAGATGAAACTTTCCACCAAGAACAGTTGTATTTCCACTTAAGAGGATGAGAAAAGAATCACTGACAACTAGCTATAGTAACATGAAACTCTTGAGCCTAAGCTTAAACAACTTATTGTTGGTTTTGGTCTTTATAATACAGTCATTTAGAATGCAGATTACATGAAAATTCTATTACTGGATTTAAGTCTATTCATATTACTATCTTTTTTATTTCCTAAAATTTTTACTTGTAATTAGTTTGACTAAACAGAAACTTAAGGCCCGAAGAACCTTTGTAAATCTTAGAGCCAAATATAAATGGTAAAGATGTTTTTACAGCTCCCGTGCTTGAAAAGATTTGTTTTGTTGTTAGGATGCTACAACACAAAGTAATTTTATTATCAAGTACATCTTGAAGTTTAATAGTAAGATAGTGATTCTAGGTATCTACTGGGTAATACAGTACTTTCAGTCCAGAATTAGATGCCAATCTCAGTCTGGGAATCACAAACCCAATGTCTTGCACTTAAAAGACATTATGTTTTTCCTCCAGACGCAGATGATGAGCTACTTTTTTTTCTTTTCTCTCTGTGTCCCTGTGAAAGAGTAGCTGCTGGTGGGTCTCTCCTTATTCTGCACTACTTTGGAAGTTAGAACATTTGTCAAGAAATGAGAGCGCTGAGTTACATGTCTGATTAAGAGTTTTAGACTGGAAGGCCAGTTGCTTCCCACAAAAGGGTTTTAATGATCAAACACTGGGCTAGGCTACTATGGAGGCAGTTTTTATCCCTCCAGCTGCTGATTTTTCCAGCCTCAGACAGCTAGGGCTGGCCGGATAACTGCTGTTACAAGTTTGGACAAAGACAGGGGAATCAACTCCTCTCCTTTCATTAGACAAGGAAAAGATTCAGATAGACAAACTCCTACGACAGATTTAACTATTTACAGTTATGGCTTCTTGAATTGCTTAGGCAGGCTCCTCTGAACGCCAATTTTCTCTTCTGTTCCTACGGTGCATCTTTGAGTAGATGAAAACGAGTGTGCTTATTGTGAGGCTAGAGATAGCTGATAAATGAGCTGGCCTAAAGGCAGTGCACGCAAAATTCTGCATTTAATCCTTCCCCAGGTAAACAGCAAATGTAAAATGAAGACAAGTTATACAGGGAAATACACAAAGAGGCCAGGAGCCTTTCTGGCGCTGGACACAGCAGGAGCAATGCAATGACGGGAAGACGTAACGCAATGGAGGGGTAACCATCTCAACCCCTAGTGAAGTCCCTCCTTAAGTGAAGTGAAGCTCCAGCTCACGGGAGCGCTTGGGAAAGCTGCGAAAGCGCCAAGCGAAAGGTGGCAGCAGAGCGTTGCTCTGCAGCCCGGCGGCGGCCTCGGCCCGCACCGCTCCCGGCCGCCCCAATCCGCCGGCACCCGCGTCCTTCACACCCGCAGCTGCGAATAAAGCGCCTGCTATGGTTTATTCAGCCAGCTCCGCGGCGGTCTGGTAACGGAGGGGACGCGGTGTGACCACCGGGGAGGATGCCAGCTCGGGGGCTCGGGCTTCCTGGCGCCGCCGCTCTCGCCCGGAGGAGCCGCGGACTCGGTCCCCGCGGAGCAGGGGCCGTGGGTCCCGGCAGGCGAGTCACCCACTGTAGGCGTTGCCCTGACGTCTCAGCCGAGGAGATGGCTGTCCTGATTGCTGTGCTCGTGTTCAGCTCGCTGCGAGCGTGAATTAGCAGCAATTCGCCTAGGCGACAAAAAAAAAATTGGTGTTTTTCCTCAGATACCAAAAAGTCCGCGCAGCAAGTTAAGAGGACCGATGGAATGGCAACTTTCAGGTGAGTGCTGCAATTGCATTTGACACAAGTTTCTCAGTAAAGGGTTAAGCATGCACAGTAGTAAACATGAATTCCATGTTCTTTCGCAAGAAGTCTTCGGAAAATACGGTAGATTTTCCACCTAGGCTTCCCAAGAATGGGGAGAGGGAAGCGAGGGAGAGACGAGCAGGGGAATAAGCTCTAGTCTCCCTGTCGCTGCTACCGTTGTGGCTGGTAGACCTCAAGTCCCCGTCACCCAGCCCCAGGCGCCGGGAGCCGCTGCCCCTGCCGGGGGGCCGCTCCCCAGCGGCCCCACTCCCCTGGCCCCGTGCCGCGCCCTATACCTGCCCCCCCGGCCCTCTGCGCTGCCTTCCCTGGCCCCAGGAGACCGGAGCCCCTGGCCGCGGGATAGCGGGACGCGAGGATGCGCCGCGCTGCGGCGAGGCCGCGGCTCGGCGCGGAGCGAGACCGANGTGGGTGCCGAGACCGCCTCGCTCCGGCAGCCAACGGGCAGCTGTCCTGTGGCTGAGCCCCTCGGACCCGGATCGGCGCGCTCCCACGGACGCGGGGACACACGGGCGCACACGCACGCCCGGGGGGGG
>VYZX01009674.1:8570-25792 GCA_013401335.1 Brachypteracias leptosomus | reverse complement strand
AAGCCCGAGGCCGTCGCTCGCCTCCCCCCCCCTCCTTGCCTAGTGGACTGAGGATTTGCTGTTGGGTTTAGGTGTATGTTTGGGAGGAAGGAAGCTGAAGCGGCGCCAATCGGTGAGTACGATAGGCACCGTAATGGTGCCAGGTCCCCCCCCCCACCCATCCCGCTTGCGTCGTGTTCCTGCTCAGTGCGGGCTCCTGCGCTGCTCCCCTCGGCGAGGTTGCCGGGCTGGGCTGGGCTGCGGGGAGCCGTGGTTGTGCCTTCAGCGGAGCGGCAACAAAGTGCGTTATTTTCCCTTGTTTCTTCCTCCCGCGCCTCCCCCCACCTCATCTCTTTCCTCCCTTTCTTTCTACGTTAGTCGTTGCTTATGTAGGGCAGTCGCGGCACCGTGTCTCCCGACGCCCTGCATTAACGTGCTCGTTACGGCAGTGAAGTCATGGGCCGGGGAGGAGGAGGAGGAGGATGAAGAAGGGACCCGGGGACCCGCGGGCGGGGGCAGCGCCCGGCCCTGCGCGGAGCCCCGGTGCCGGCGTGATGGTCCGGGCCGCGGGGCGGCGGGCGGGGGGGTTGGGGGTGGGGAGGGGATCCGCGATGTGCGCTCTGATGTTTCGTTGATCTATATTTAATGGCTGAAAGGAAAGATGCTTTTCTTTCCTTTACCCTTACCTTACTCTTACTCGGGTGTGTAATGTGCTTGCATCGATCGGTCAAAGCGTAGCTTCAGCTGAATCAAGTCACCACAGGGGATGTGCAGCAGCACAGGCTGTACAGGCGATACACGGATTCATCTGGCCAGGGATCTTGGGGAAAAATAAAAAACACCCTGAAGTGGTATCGTTTTAGAAACCATGCTAATATTCCCCTGGAGGAATTGGAGGCGCGAATACATGAAAGACTGGAATCCAGCATCTTGTGCAGAGACATTATCTTTCTCGTACTTTGTTAGGGTGTGCTTTGTTCAGATTCAGGCTGTCATCATTAACCCTGTGCATTACAGAAAAATAGCCAGAACTTGCAGAAAATACTCAGAAATTAATAAGCCCATTTATTAAATGCCCAGCTGCTACCTTCATTGGTTGTAATAACTGATATTCATGCCCCTTAAACTATGTTATGCCTTTTCATTGTCAATAACAAAGTAAAAACTTCACATTGCAGGTGTGTTAGCACAATCTGTGTAAGTAGTCTGTAAAGTGAAAACAGTGCATCGGCCTGAGCTGTGATTCACAGCAGACCTCTCCATAGGGTATGTCAAGACATATGTACCTCAAGATAGCAAGAGGACTACCCAGAATTGTATGGAGTTTATGTAAGTCTGTTGTGGGCTTGTGCAAAATCAAGAGAGGGAATAATATCTTTGTCATTCTGTATTTAAGGGTGTATTCATCTTGTCTTAAAAAATGAACTGATTATTAACTCATGTTGATATTTTGCAAACAGCCTAGTTAGTTGGTCAGTGTATAAATGACACGGCAGGAGGGTGTTAGGTGCAGGTCTCCAGAGAAAGCTGCTGTATATCCTACTTGTGGGCCTCTGAGACTCAGATGACCTAGGGGCTTTTGTGAGCCTATTTCATTTACGCAGGTTATCTGAGAAGGAGCCCCAACCCTAAACCCAAACCACCTAGGAAGACTGTGATATATAAGCAAAACTCAGACATTCTACCATGACCAGATACCCTTGTAAGACTAATTCTGAGCTAAGTTGGTGGAGCTGTCACTATTCAGTCTGTGAATGACTTGACCCTTTGGGAGCCTTGACTATCTGTCTACATCCTGCAGAACTGCAGAGAAGTTGTGATAGATCATCCTCATTAGTAAGAAGTTGATTAGTGACTTGGGACTGCGTTGAATGTGGTTATGTTGAATGTTGTAGAACCAAAACAGGAGATTGCATCTTGATCACGTTGTTCAGAGATGGTTTTTGCAGTCTGTTATATAAGAGAGGCTTGAAAAAAAACAGCAGCAGTCTGTGCTGTGTATACGTACCAAAGGAAATACTCTTCAGAGCTGCTGGTAGGAA
This sequence comes from Brachypteracias leptosomus, assembly GCA_013401335.1. Classification (NCBI taxonomy): domain Eukaryota; kingdom Metazoa; phylum Chordata; class Aves; order Coraciiformes; family Brachypteraciidae; genus Brachypteracias; species Brachypteracias leptosomus. The sequence continues at coordinate 23,771 of VYZX01009674.1, read as the reverse complement.
GCAAAGTATTTATTTCTGAATGCCAGTTGCATGACTTTTTGTGAATTGCAAGAAAGATGCCTGTGGAAGGGAACTCCAGCAATGGTGCTCGAGTTCTGTTTGTCAGGTATCTTAATGGATGTTAAAAACAATAAATGGCTCATCAGAGACACAAGCCTGTGAATTTTGCTATGTTTTTTTGAATAGTGCTACTAAAATAATTTCATCCTGTCATAATGAACTCTGACAGACAGCCGCACAAAATAGAAATAGTAGCAACTAAAAAAAAAAAAGTGTTTGCATAATTTTGATTTGCATAATTTACCTTTGCTGATGGATGGTATCAATGTAATGGCTGTGGTTCGGTGTTAAGTATTTGTTTCTCGAGACACATGTAAAATCAACTTAAGCTACAAAGGAAGTGCCGGAGCAGCTTATTTTAAGGGTTTTAAGAAATGCATTTTTAGGTAGGGCTGTAGATTGACATGTAAATGGAGCAGATAACAGAATCAGCAGAATTCATGTTAAATTTTGCACTAAATTTCAGATACATTTGCTATTTCATGGTTCAGTGTGATATGATTTTTAGAGCCTATCACTTGTGGAAATTCCAGCATATCTTTGTTAGAGTTTCAAACATACATTTCAACAATTCCTAGGAGCAGCTTTTTTCAAGAGTACCAGCAAGAAAAGGAAAATACAGTATTATAGTATTCTTTACTTAAATAAGGACTTGTGGTTTTGATGCTTATTGATTGCACTTGTAAGTCATGAAGAGTTTGATATTTCAAGTTACAGCTGAGGTTTGACAAAAATGAAATTGATTGGTTTTCCCCTTTGAAGGTCTCAGTAAAATTTTATTACAGGATAAGTTTTGGGTTCTTAATTAACTGCACAGTATTAAATTTAGTAGTCTAGTTATTAATAACATGCAAGTAAACAGTAAACCTTAATGGAGGCAGCATATTTGCATATAGTGCATTTATTTTTTTAAATAACAGAATGACTCTCAAATAAGACTAAAACACATTGGCTGTTAAATAAGCGTTGATTTTTTTTTTCTTGACAAAAGTAATTGCAAAACCATCATTTTTCTGACCTTTTTTCTTTTTGTTTTTATTTTTGATGGGGTCATGATAGGAAAAGTTATTTCTTGTATGTCAGTAGGTAGTCTCCAGGCAGGACAGGTATGCAGTCCTCAAACCACACACCCCTTTGGCTAATGGCTCTTTTGTAGTTAGGCTCTCTTGGAGAGAGGTCTGAATGCAGCATGACACACTGAAACAATTTTTTCTATCCCCTTGAGATGTGCTAATTTTGTGTCATGAATGGGTTGTAAAAGCAGATTGCCTGACCAGATTCTCTGACAGTATGCTGGACAAAGTTGTAAGTTCAATAAAATTGAAAAGGAAATATGGTATCTGTTTATATGTAAACTGATAGCCATGTTAATAGATTATTTTTTTCTTGTATTAATTGCCAGTTTGGTGTGAAACTAAGAAATGGAGAAACATCTCCTTATCTGTGAGAGCAAGTATTTAATATTTGTTTGAATTGCTCTTGGCATGCTAACATCCAGTGCATCCTACTGGCTCTTAATCTGCCCATTCTACTTTACAAAATTCAATTACAGTAATAAGCAATAACTTCAGGAGACATAAAGCATTGAAGAGCATGCATTATCTTGTCCTTTTGGCCACTGCCTATTTTATTGAAGTTTCTGGAAAAAAACAGGCTTCTAATGAAACTTTAAAACTTTGTACTTCTCAGACTTACCAAAAAGGTGGTAACGTAAAAAAAAAATCATATATAAAATAACCATATTTGATGTTACATTTTATTATGGTTTATTACTTTAGCAGTAACAGTTGTACTGTGTAACAAACCATTTTGAGAAGCCACAAATATGCAGAGTCCACTTTGAGTAGTCACATCCAAAGTCAAGAACATCTGAGAGCCAAAGGAGCTTTTCATAAAAGGTTCTCTTGCATTTTCCCTCCCCTGTTTCTGCTACCTTTTTCTCCACCCACACCCCACCTATATATTTTTTTTTAATGCCAAATTTACAGTTGATTTCTTCATCTCCCCAAAATCTTCACAGTACAGAAATTTCCTTTTGGTCAAGAGGATTACTTTTGGAAACTAACATTTGTCTGCTTAGTGTAACATGGAGGTATTCTTTTTTTCAGCCATAGGTACATTCTTCTGTCCTAACACAGTCAATTATTTTTCAATTAAATAACACCAAAATGACCTTTCAAGGCTGACTTTTTGAAGGGAGCCAAATAAAATTAGATAGGTAGCATAAATAGGGATTCCAATGGGATTCTTTATTGTTTTAAACTCACTGAAAGAGATTTAACTCTTACATACTAATTTATATGAGGTTAATTTCTTTTTATTGCTAAGATGTTTGGGGAAATAATTAGAACTGAGTTTCAAGCTGGTAAAATATGGGTTTGATGGATGGACAACTTGGTGGATAAAGAAGTGGCTTGACGGCCGCACCCAAAGTGTGGCTGTCAATGGGTCCATGTCCAAGTGGAGGCCAGTGACAAGTGGAGTCCCTCAGGGATCAGTACTGGGACCGGTCTTGTTTAACATCTTTGTTGGCGACATGGACAGTGGCATTGAGTGCACCCTCAGCAAGTCTGNGGGAATGGGTCAAAAGTAGAGGTGGGTAGATTCAGATTAGACATTAGGAAGAAATTCTTCCCCATGAGGGTGGTGAGACACTGAGACAGGTTTCCCAGAGAGGTGGTGGAAGCCCCATCCCTGGAAATTTTGAAGGCCAGGTTGGATGGGGCTCTGAGCAACCTGATCTAGTAGGAGGTGTCCCTGCCCATGGCAGGGGGGTTGGAACTAGATGATCTTTAAGGTCCCTTCCATCCCTGACAATTCTATGATTCAGTATGGTGGCAGAAAATTGCTATGCCTTTTAGCATCAGTAGGATGACTAAAACTTGTGATCTGCCTCATATAAAGGGATATGTGTTCCAATATAACCAGCAAGCAGTTTGGAAGGGTTACTGGCAAGGGTCTCAGAGGTAACTCAAGGTGCCAAATAATGAATTTCAGAGAATGTATTGTATTTTAATACCTGATTCCCAAGAGAGTATTTCTACAGTTTTTAAAGCTGGATATCTGAAATGCAAGGAGATATGCACTCGGTGTTGAAAACAGAACATGTGAACCTTACAGTTTTTCTTTATAGTTTTCCACCAAAATACTGAACCTCGTGAGTGTGTATTTCCAGTATGCTAGCTGATCTACAGGTGTTTGGGGTTTTTAAAAAATATGCTTTAGCTGTTTGGCATATGTGAAGGCAAAAGCCTTTTCTTGCTCATATTTTGGCATGAAAAATGTCATGGCATTGGATATTGAGTTTAATATTCAGTGCAAAGCAGAGTGAGAAGGCAGAAGGCTAGGTCAGAGGACAGTTATTGAAGCTTAATGGTTTTCAACAGTGGAAATGGCTTAAGGTTAGACATGGAAAGCCTGGGCAAGCCTTGTTGTCTTGTATGCCAGAATGTTTTAGAGAAATTGATTTATTTAAGCAGGTGCCTGAAAGCATTCTTAACACCATTTCTTTCTCACTTATATTTCTTACAACAACTCGACTTCAGGACAGATTTTGAACACACTTAATGGCATCATCTGATTTCAGAATGACATGATATCTCTGGAAGTGAGATTCTGTGCAGTCTAGAAGTCTCACAGAAAGTGGGAGTTGGGGAGTTGGGCTCCTAAACAGTGTAGATGCTAAATATAGAGTTGATAATCTAGTAAATTCTTAGAAATGAACATCTAGATTAGTCTATGAGCCTTTTGACAAACTTTAGCAGAATGATTAGTCATAATTGACACTTTCTGAATATTTCTGATGAAGTACCTGTAGGTACTGATTCTTGATGGCCATGTGATGGTAACCTGAACCTTCAGTTCAGTGCCTAACCTTGTCCGACCTAGTGTGCTTAGAAATGCAGTGAATAGAACAAAAAAGCTTTGGGTATTTTAAAAAAGTTTGTGCTTTAATGAAGGAAGTTGTCAGTAATTGATGAATTGCGTAATTCTTGCTGTTCTTACTGCAAATGGTTTTGAAGCTTGAGTTACGAGAATAATTTGACTTTATATGTGGATTTCCACTGCAATACTGATGTATGTCCTCTGGCAGTACAGGAGAAAACTTGAAAGTGTGATAGTACCTCTCTTCTTTATACATGTCAATAATGCAGAAGACCTAAATCATTCTCAAAATTATTATTACAATTAAAACAGAAGATAGTTGGCTTCTGTTTTCTTTATTTCTGTCACTGAGCCATGTTCATGGCATTAATGCTCAACAGAAGCGTTTTGAATAACAAGGTCGGAAGTCCTGCTTAGGGAGCACCAAGTTAATTACCTAATGTTTAATGCCAGCTATGTCCACGTGATTTTCAGAAGGTAGAGTTCGCTTCACTCTGGGAAAAATAATCTGGCACAGACCTCATTAAGGATTAACTACTACACATGCTTTTATTTTACTGATGACGTACAGCATCTTATAGTCAGATGCGCGTGAAACATGCAACACCATTTCCTCTTTTTCTCCTGTATAAATATGATGGTCTCTTAAAGATTTTATAGGTTCACAGTATGTCTTTTTGGTTGAACATTTTTCTGACAAGCTTGGCAGCTTATTGAACTTATTTTCCAGTTCTGACTTCTATTGTCTTCACCAGGGAAAGCAAAGTATTGCACAAAGCCTTGAGGGTCTTGGGGGACTCTGACTTTAACCTCTTCAAAGAAGGGTGGACAGGTTTGAGCTTAATTAGAAACATACATGTCTAATCAAAAGGTAAATTTAGAATCACAAGTTTTAACAATTGGCCTTAGAAACAGAGTCATGATACCAAGAAATCTTTTTCATATAAATGGGAGCATTGAACAGGAAGCCATAGTATATCTGAGAAGCCTAATGCACTATTCTGTTAAGCAATCGTTAATAGTCTCAGGTAAATAGGTCTTTTTAATAAGTGTTTTGAATAAAAACAAATTCCAAAGCATGCATTTTTGGTCAAATTAGGGAAGTTTGTTGGCCTCTGAGTGTCTCCACTTGGATCCTGTGCACTTAATTCTCAATGCTGACTGTCATAATGAGCACTCAAAGGATGGATAATACTCATTTCAGGAAGGAACAAGTATTTCCTTATATTCTGTGTCACCTTATGTAGCATAGGTCTGTGCAGCAGTTACTTCATGTGGATGAAATATGAAGGTGTGGTGTAAAATATAACCTTTATATCTCTTCTTTGCCTTTTCGAATTTTGATCGGTTGTCTTAAATGATCAGTCTCTGTAAATACCTTTTAATTAAAGTAGCCAAGATTAATCAGCTTTGTAATTCTTACTTTTCTACTTCTAAGTCTAGGAGATACAGTGCATGTGTAGGTCTTACTGTCCTCCCTGTTCTTCTCCCACCCCTTACTCTATTTGAAGAGATGTGAATTTTTGGTAATAACTAATAAATACTTCTTCTGTTTCATGTATTAATATGAAAACTTAAACTGAGCGGAGAAGATGCCTATTTTTGGGTAGTAGAAGCAAAATTCTAAACTTTGGTTATGTTTTATGCCTTCTATTTAGCTTAGGATGGCTAAAACTTTGCAGAGTTAGATTAAGTAAAGCAATTTAGTCTGATTTTGAAAATAAGATTTAAAAATATTTTTTTTAATAAGGAAGTACCACATTAATATTTGAGGAATATGTTCTATCTGACACTTAACGCCAGCTAAGTGCCACAGAAACTTGACCTACTTTTAGGGCTTTGGGACATCTTGGGTTTTTTGAGATCTGGCATCTCTCTTTGACCTCCTGAACATGCTGGTGTCGTTTCACTGGAAAGCCTGCTGGGCAAAGTCACTTCAAAGAGCCTGATTTTCCTGTCTTTGTGTGAAATCCCTATATGTATTTACTCAAACCAGAACTGTCCGGCAATGGAGAGTGGAGGTTTCCTCTACAACGTTGCTCTTCCCACCAGAGTCCTCAGGCTGACACTGCTGAGGGATCGCTCTGCCTGCGACTCTCAGCATGGTCTTCTCTCTAAAAATATACAGCAAGGAGCTACTTAGCTTTTGATCAGTGGTGATGACAATATTTCAGGTCCCCATATGACAGATTGCTGGTGATCTATTGACAGAACAGACTTGGAGCAATGATGTTTGTCAAGGAGCCAAAGACTCCGCAATGTAAATTGCTTTTGTGCGGTCCTTTTTTCTTTTTTTTTTTCTTTTTACTATGTATCTAGTGTCCAAAAAAGAGAAAGAGATCTGAGATACTGTTAATAGCAAGTTGAAAAAAGGCTAGGGGAGGAATATGGGGACAGGGAGACATGCTGGAAGGCACAACTACTGTATTGGCAATAAATAGGAAAGTAAGTAGCTCATTTAATCTTTTAACAAAGGTAGTTGATCCAGTCTGATGGTTTCTAGCAAATACTTCTAGAAATATATTATCAGGAGTGTTTTATTTACAAAAATATATCAGCTCTAACAGAACGTCTTGGAGAGATAAAATAGGCAAAACACAGTTTGAACATATGTAAGAAATGCATGCATGCATATATTCTACATGTATGGTATAAGCAGGTATGGAATTAGTTGCACCTGTATCAAATGTTAAAATTCCTCTCTTGAATGTGTGTAACATAACTTGTATATTAACTACAAAAGCAATGTAATTTTGTATTTTCCCCCAGACAAACCCCAATTTTACTCTTATTGAATTTGGTGACAGAAATCCAACTGATTCAGTAAAGCACAGAAGACCTGTGCTTTAGAAGATATACCTTAGTAAAAATATTTTTTTTCTTTATTCAACCTTCTTTCAATTAATTTTTCAATAATTGCACAATCTAATGTTTGTCATGACACAGTTGTGGGGGTTTTGTTTTTGGTTTTTTTTTCTTTTTGAGTGGTTGTGGTGGTTTTATCTTTTTTCCTTTCTCTTTTTTTTTTCCTTTTTTCTTTTTTTTCTTTTCTCCTTTTCCAGAATTTTAGAAGTATTACAGTATTACCATAGAACAGGCAGGATGAGTAATCATTGCAATATTTTATAATTTTTATACTTTAGAACTCGTAAGTTTTGCCATATGGGGTAAATGATTATTTCCCAAATTTGATCAATATATGAGTCCCAGCTGGGGGAGAAATGGTGGAGGAGTGAGAAAGAGAAGGATAATCATAATGCTAGTTTTTGTAGCTAAGTTGACCTTCTTGACCTGTAGAACAGTATAGTTCTGGAAGTATAAGTTTTGTTTGCCTGTTACTGTAGTATGTTTGTATTATTCTATAAAGTTGTATAGGCCTCTAAAACAAGTAACAAAGTTTATGGAAGTGTATGTTCCTAGGAATTAAGCAATTATTTCTTCCCCTTCTGCTGTGTTTAAATTCACTTATTTGTAATGTATTTTGCATGCCTCCAGTAACATACCAGGACTGTAATAAAGAAGCAAGGACTCCTGATTTTTGAAGGGCTTAATATTCTCATCATAACACTTAAATATCTATGTTTTCCAAATACTTTTCCAATAATTCTTTATTTAAATGTGATCTTTTGGTATACTTGTGATTTAATAACTATGCAGTATTGGCAGGTGGCCGGAAATTAAGGATTTTTGTCACATGGTGTTATTTAGGGGCATCTAATTTGTAGTGCTATGCAATATAATTGTATTTTTGCTTAAGAAAAGAGAGTGAGAGGTTGGTATGAAAAAACTGAGTTGACCAGGAGGAATGGGACAAACGGAAACCTGAAGCAGTGACGAAAACAGACATCAGAGGGAGAATGGGAAGAAGAGTGATTGCTCTTGAGGTTACAAAGCTAAAAGTATTTCCCTAACTGTTCTGCCTGTTGATCCGTTTTCTGATAGACATTAGTCCTACACAGTGGACTATAAGGATCCAGGTGAATCTTTACTATATAGTCTTCTGAACCGATTGTCTCTAGGGAAGTAGGTGCCAGGTTTCCTCCCCTGAGCACATTCAAGGTGATGTTAGTTTGTGCTGGTTTGGTTCCACTCTTCTTTCACGTTACCTACCTATCCAGCAAAATCATGTGCTGGTAAATGTGTGGTACCCATTAGGATGCTGTCAACCTACAAAGAAGCTCTGTTGGTGTTTACATTGAAAATAGGGTTAATGAGTTTGTTTGATACTTTAATGATGTGATTTAGTCTTCAGGTCTAGAATAAGCTGTTGGATTTTAGGTTCAACTTTTAAAATTCATCTGAGAATAGCAGTGCAAGTGTTGGATACTGAGAACACATTTAGAAATAACCTATTCTGTATGTTTGTTGAATGCACATATATTAATATGTGGGATATGGTTATTTGAATAAAAACTGTAAAATAAAAATGAGAGAGAATTTGAACTCTGTAAATTTCCCTTCTTAGTGCTAGAAAGTGTGGTAGCCACCTGAAATTGAGATTAGATGAAGGTTTTTACATTTTTTAAAGCAAATATATTTGTTTTCTTACAGAAGACTACAGTGCTTAATCACAGTCATGGCACATTGAAATTGAATAGATACTTCAGGGTCTGTATCAAGGTGGGAAACATATGTAAAGGTAGAAATGTCTATACAGAAGCGTGGTATGGACTTTCAGAGTGTGCTCCCATTCAGAATGGAAATCAGCAGGAAGTGATAACTACAGCACCTCACATTGCATGTGTAATTCATTAAGAACCCTTGCCTTTTGGAATGGTATGAGTTGAGATGTATGTTTGGTTTTGGATAAGCTAAAGGAGACAATATCACTGTGATAAATTCTCTACTACTTCAATGGAGTTTGAGGATAGCTAGAATAATTTTAGTTTCATATTACACTCCCTTCAATGTGCAACTTATAATAGTTTATGTGAAAGGGTTGTAGACTTGTGATTTATTTCACAATACTGAGTATTAGATATAAAGTGTACTTCTGAAGCACAGCTATACATCTGCATTTCACAGGAACAGTTGGAGAAAGGAAGGCCAGCACAAAGCTTTTTCTTCTTTGCACATGAATCGTTGTAGAACGTTGTCAGAAAGGTGACTTACCCTGCTGAATGAATTTATAGAACCTTGTGTAATGTTTCTGATGTTTTAATCTTTACCTTTTTCATGTACATGTAGAAGAGAAATATAAAAAGGGACTTGCAGTTTAAGGTCTGGGCATTTATACATCCAAACTTTTGAAGTTTGAAGATACATAAAGAGTTTTTAATAATGCCTAAATATGACATTCAAATGTTACCCAAAACATAATAGACATATAAAGAAATGCTGCCTCTCTCTCTTATTTATGTCAGACAGGCTTCCTCTTTTGTAAAGACCATTTGTTCAGTTGTCTTAAAACGGTCATTAATGGCTTAAATGGAGTATTATGGAAGTTTCTGTGACCTTGCGACATCTGTTACTGCTTTTTTTTTTCCTTATTTTAAACATCTGGGATCTCTCCTACTCTCTGACAGGATGTGAGTGTTACCACTTGCTAACAAGTGCACATGTTGTGTATTGCATCCCTCTACCCCTTATGATGCTACTTCATAGCTGAAGTAATTTTATGGTGCAAAAAGATGTTGTCAAGGGACTGAAGCTGCTACCTCCAGATGCAGGCCAGCTTGTGGAAACTCCAGCAAACTCCTTCGGTCATCCTATTTGCAGCTCCTGTTTCAAACTGTCTTGTAGCCCTACTTATATGAAACCAGTCTTCTCAATATTTGAGTGAAAGTGTGTTCATTTCTTATTGATACTGAATTTCAATAGGCTAATTTTGTTATAAAACTGGATCTCAGACCTGAGTTACAACAGGAACTTGAATCTGCTTGTAAATATCCCAATGTTTTCCACCTTGAAATATGGAGTGAGCTCAACACCTCTGAGTTAATCCATGACCTTTTATAAGCAATAACTAACACAAGAACTACACAGGGCTGTGCTTCAGCACTCTCTGCCTATGCAGAGTGGCATCAAACCAGCTTTCACCCAGGGCGTGTTTAGAAAATTGTATTCTGTAGATTCATTAACTCTACCATATCTGAAAGACCATATGCAAGAATGCAGATGGAGTAACAGACTGTAATGTTGATTTATCAATCATCTAAGCAATCAAACATATTGGTAGCTCTTTATTTTGTACTACATCAGTGTTTTGACAACTGAACTTAGATCATAACCTTGTTGAACCGATGCTGTCCAAAATATAATCGCAGATGGTCCTTGTGCTGAAAAGTTCAAACACCTATCTAACACAACTGCTAAAAGGAAAACAAGTCTAAAGAGGCTGAAAACAGGTCAGGTAGAAGCATGGAAATAGGATCCTGGTTGCTTATGTACTCTGTCTCCTAGATCACGTAGCTCTTTCCATGTTGCTTTAGCAAATGCTTGTCTCTTGTTTTGCTGCTCTCAGTGCATGGGTGGCATAAAACTAACTTTTACTTGACTTCTTACTTTTTCCCAAGCAAGTAACAACATGTTTTATGTGATGCAAGACCTTTTTTCCAAAACAGAAAATATAATTACTGAGTTTTTGTCCCTTCTTTAAAAATAAGAAAATAAGTAAAAAGGGAGTCATTTTGGAGGGAGAAAAAGAAGGGAAAGAGGGAAGTAAACTGCAGTAGATCCGTTCTCCATGAGAAGTCTAAAGAACAAACTTGCTTTTGCAAGAATAATGAAGCTCTACAAAGTATCAGAGAATACTTTGCTTCAGGTCCCTTACTACAGCATTAATACTAAGGTATTAACATAGAGTGTATAAGGAAAGGTACTAAACTCATTTGTGAGCAAGATTCTGTTGCTGTTGTTTCATCATGTAGTAAGAGAGAGAGCTGTACAGAGAGCTTCTGTTCTAGCCTCGTTTCAGTACAAGTAATACTTTTCTTTCCAATCCTTTCCTTTTTTGTTTCAAGGAAAAAGAAGTAAACAGTCTCAGTTGGAGCAGGAAGATGAGGGACAGGTGCTTGAATTTCCTATATCCATAGGTTGTCTTCTTCAAGTAAGGGTCAAGTTGATATTGAAGTAATTAAAGATTCTTTTAGCAAAATAATTAGCATAAGTAAGCCCTAGGATATTTGGACAATCAACAATTTTCTCTCATGTTCACAAAACATTAAATACTATTCTAATTTTTGTTTGTCTTAAAAATATCTTAGAGCTCTTAAGAAGATTTTTTAAAAGTGGTCTTTTCTGACATAATTTTTCTTGACATTCATTTCATAAAAGACAAAAAAACCCAAACAAACCACGAAAGAAACAAAAAGGAAGCAAAGGGAAGGGGCCAGGGTGATTGAGCACCCGAGGCCTGAACTCAGTGAATTGGAATGTTACCGTAGACTTTACACTTCATGTATGAGGTAGAAGTCACCTTTATCACTTCATATGTTTAAAATGAATTAAAATAGTTCAACAAATACAGGTAATGACTTTGTTGGCAAAAGTGTATAAGGATTTTTTGGTCATGTTGTGGATTGTATTTATTCTTCTGGAATAATTTACAGGTTGTAATATACAACATGAACAAAAACATATTTAATGCAATATTAATTTGAAAAATAAAATGTGTTAAGCTTAACAAATTCCACAAAACATTAGTTGTAACTTTTGTGGCTGCTGCTATTTCAGTTAATAATAAAGAAAAAGTTTGAAGAGCATAATTAATATATTGGAGAAAGTGAATTTTTACTACTCTTATCCATTTATATAATTGTAGTCAGCCTTGATAGTATGGTCTGTTGTACAGTGAATTTTAGAACATATGCTCTCTAATTATTCTAAATATCACTATCCTAAATACATGTACATAAGGTGATTACTCCTTATATTTTTATACATTTACATTCTAGGAGCTACTCAAAATGTGTCTTTGTTTTTCTTATCCTTTGTTCCTCTATGTTGTCAGATTACAATCAGGATTTGTGTAGTTAACAAACCACTTACACCTCAAAGGGTAAATACAATGTGAATGACAATGCTGTTTCCTACAGATATAATCTGAAGAGAAATTTCAGTTAAAACCCATAGTTTCTAGGAGATAAGTTTGTTTACCAGTATGTGTGGATGTAGCAGAGTATATTATCTCCTTTATCCATGGAAAAGATAATTTTTTAATTATTATTTTTGTGGTCAGAGAATGGTTAGACTTTGGATCTTTTTTTTTTTTTCCCCTTCTTCCAATAGACTGTTTCACAGTTGAGCTCCTTTCCCTGACATCACTCAGTCTCCTGTTCTCATGAGCTTTGCTCTAAGGTTCATTACCTGTCTTTTCAGCTACTAGCTGGCTTGTTGGGATAGTGCTTTCTGCTGTTGTTAGTGGCAGAGAACCAGAGCTCACTCCTCATAGCCCTGGTAACATGAGATTCTGTGGCATCTCCTTATTGGTTTCGGGATGGTCTCATTAGGGCTTTTCCTTTTATTCCAATGTGGACTCTTGTTACAGATGCAAGAATGTATCTGATTAAATCCTAATAAACAGCTGACTTGAGATTTAGGATTAGCTTGTAGACCACAGTATATTTGCTCACTGAAGTGTGGAGGAGTTTGTACTGATCCTCTTTGTCACGGCATCTGCCCATCATCTACATTAAAGGTTCTACTTCTGTGCTAGCTGTAGGAGATGTGAAGTCTGTAATGATTATAATCTTTGAAAGGTCATGGTGATCAGGGGAGGTTCCTGAGGACTAGAGGAAAGTGAATGTCATTCCTGCCTTCACGAAGGATGATCTGGGGAACTACAGATCAGTCAGCCCCAACTCAGTCCCTGGGAAGGTGATGGAGCAAATCCTCCTGGAAATAATTTACAAACATATGAAGGACAAGAAGCTGATTTGTAGTAGTCAGCATCGATTTATAAAAAAGACATGCTTTACCATTCTGATAGCCTTCTATGATATGGCTATTGGTGGATGAAGAGAGAGCAATGAGCCTTATTTCTTCTGACTTTATAGGAGACTTTTGCCAGTCTTCCATAACATACTTACTTACTCATAGGCAAGCCCTTGAAGTATGGATTAGATAGATGGACAGTGATGTGCGCTGAAAACTGGCTGAACTACTGGGTTTAAAGGGTTATGGTCAGCAGTATGATGTCCATCCGGAGGACAGGCACTAATGTTGTACAACAGGGGTCAAAACTGTGTCCTGTATTGCTTAAAATCTTAATTTGTAGTCTAGGTGATGGAATAGAGTTACACTCATTAAGTTTGCAGATAATACAAAACTCAGAGGAGTGGCTGATATCCCAGGGTATTGTGCTGCTCTTCAGAGACATGTTAGCAAGCTGGAGAAAAAAGCTGACGGGAACCTTGTGAAGTTCAACAAAGGCAAAATGCCAAGTTCTGCACCTGGGTTGGAATAACCTTTTGCACCAGTACATGCTGAGGCTAGCTGGCTGGAAAGCAGCTTTGCAGAGAAGGATCTGAGGTTCCTGGTGGACAAGTTGAACGTGAGCCAGCACTGTGCTCTCTTGGCAGAGAAGACCCAACAGATTCCTGGTCTGCATTAGGAAAAACTTCACCATGAGGTGGAGGGAAGTGACTCTTCCCTTCTACACAGCACCGATAAGACCATGTCTGGAGAGCTGTGCACAGTCCTGCTGCATTTCTACATAATTCACGTCTGTTCTTTGACTTCTGTTTTGGCATCTGCATTGTCTCAAATTTAGATATTAGTGAGCTGTAGTATCAGTTTAACTGTTACTTAACGTCAAATACAGAACACGACTTTAAACTGGGAATGGACACTGTTTGGGACTAGGGAAGAGTCTTGGGTGTGGGTCTGATGTGTTCCCACGAGGACTTGCTTTTAACACATTAGGCAACTGGTTTCTCTGTAAATGAGAGTCTGTACGTGATCTTCAAATTGAACTTTGGATGTGCTGATATCCCAAGAATGTCAGTTGCATTGGTTACCGTGGGTTGTCCAGCATGTTGAAGTCTCTTGGCAGGCAGATGGAAAATGAATATTCTGATGCTACCTGAAAACTTAGACATAACACGATATAAAGGAGCTCAGAGCCTTGCATGGGTTCCAGTAGGGTGCATTTGCCTGCAGTAAGGGTGTCTGTGTAGTACCGTTCAGCCTTGCCTGAGACCAAGTCTTCTACATTCAAGAGCTAGTCTCCTGAAGTTTAGAATTCACAGTAAACAGAGCTGGATCCCTGAGAAGCCATCATCAGGATGTTTCAAGAGTCTCATTACAGTTTGCTCCAAAGCAGATGCTATATGATTTTGTTAGCAATTGGTCTTCATTTCATTTCATTTCACCAGTCACTGATATGGTAGTCTACTTCGAATAAAGTGATGTGTATGTCTCAAATTACTGAAACTGGAACTGGAGAAGTATATGTAGTGTGCTCCCATTTTTCTGTTGCTCCTGGGATACTCTGGACACCCTGATCCATGTTTTTTTTTAATTTGCTTTCTCAACGAAGTCAGGAAAGATGTTTGCAGCATAAGATCAGCGCTCTCTTGAGTTGTAAAGCTGGGGATTAATGGCTTGCAATTTCAAACAGTGCTAAAAATAAACACTTCACAGTTGGAATTTACATTTATGTGATATCATTGATGACAGGAAAGGCCTCTTTAATATTCAGGTTGTAGAATGTTCTATCATTTTTTTTCTTTCATAATGAAGCATGTAAAATGAGCTATTGTTTTCTGCTTTGTTTTGAGGAAGTTGCTTAAATGTGCACAACTGGTTGGAACACCCTGTATTTTCAGACTTAGGAGGTGATGGTGGCAGAAAAGGAATGGTTAACGTTTGAGCATATTTGTCTTGGATGGGGAGAGCATGATCTACTGAGATCTGAACAAGTAGTTCCTCATTATATAATGTAGGAAGTTGCATCCTAAAACCAACTAGATAACAAAGTCAGTTTTGTAATAGGAAGTCCTCTTCCCTTCATATTTTGTATGGACAGAGTTTGGTGGGAAAGGAAAAGTGGCTGGGCAAAATTGGATGATTAATACTGCTTTTATTCAGAGATCATGAGTAAAATTTAAATTCCACCTTATAAAAAAAAATCCATGTGATACTAAAGGTTTGGAATATTGTTTCACAGTGTTGCATAGATGGGTGATCTGTTACCTTGCTGGCTGTCTTTGGTTTATTTTCTCATACACTAAGTGAAGCACTGAATTTTATAAAGTGTGGTGGGTTTACCCTGGCTGGGTACCCGGTGCCCACCCCTAGTCCCTCTATCACTCC
>VYZX01009672.1:0-17312 GCA_013401335.1 Brachypteracias leptosomus | reverse complement strand
GCTCAGACAGACTCACTACAATGTATTAGCTGTAAATTGAAGTACGTGGAATTTCTCCAAGAAGCGTGAAATCAAGTTCCAGTTTTGCAAGTGAACATTTTTCCCCCTGAGCAGAAAATACAGTGTAGAAGATGCATGGTCAGCACACCAATAAAATCTTATATTTTTTTACAAGCAAGAAATTTGAAACACAAAGAAAAAAAAAAGCATAAAAAATAAGACAGTTCAAGGCTAGGCGAGAAATCAGAATTCTGCCATTAAAAGCAAAGCTTCTAGTTCATGAATCCCTTAAGCTGATATTTTTCAAAATATGTCATCTTTGTTTGCTTCCAAATTGTTAAAGAAATGTTAAAGAGCTGTCTGTTCTTGTCAGAAACTACAGTTGGAGTCTAACCTGAGGTTTGGAGAGGAGTAACTCTGATGAACTCAGCATAAGCTTTACTGGCTACTTGTAGATATCTCTAGACCAAAACACTTGGGGCGTATTTTCCCCTAACTAACAGTCTAGCTAAATTGAAGTGTTTGCTACAAAAAATTGGATTTCTTCCCATATTACAATATAAAGGTGAAGAATGATCCATTAGGGCTAAATTTATACCACACAGGTTACCTTCTGTAACTTGTCTGTAATTTCAATTGTAGATACAAATTATATGTGTGTCTTTAGCTTGTTAAATACTTCCATCCATTTTTAACAATTATTTGTTTCAATAAAATTATGATATTGATTTAGCCGCTGAACAAACACAACAATAAAAGAGTCTATGAATCTGAGAACTTCTGTCAAAATGAGAAAGAAAAAAGGAACACTGTTATCTCCCATTTACAGATAGGGAACAGAAGCACAGAACAATTAGTTTGCACATGCTTTTCATCAGGAATGTATACATAATGCAGTGATGCAGAAAGCACAGATACTGTAGCTAGCTCTGAGCAAGATGTCTCTAGAATCAGAACTGTAGAGTTTTCCTCTGAATGAGATAGCCCTAGAATAAAAAGCATTATACCAATATGATACTTTTCTCAGCTGAGAAATAAAGGGCAAACTGTACAGTAGCATAGGTTACAGTTATCCTGAGATGTGAACTAGCAGCCCTGTGTATTGCCATGTACACAGAGATTGGCCACTGCTGTGCAGACTTCATGCCAGCTAATTATACTTAGTGAGCAGCAAGCACAAATAGCTGAACTAAGTCTCAGATATCCATTTCCATAACACCATGTTGTAATGTTATTTCTTAGTCATCAGATTGCAATATTTCCTACTCCTATTGTATTTTGGTTTTAAAAATAACTTCTTTCAAGTTCTGATAAGAAAAAATTCTGTTTTCAACTTCAGAGGAGTTTCAAAGTGATGAATTTAACAAACTCATACACATGTATTATTCTTATACTAAATAGTCAGGATCTAATACATAGCTTTGGCCTTGGTATTCTTTGTTTTAGATGACTCTCTTATGGGCCAATCTTTTTATGGAAGCTATTTTTAGTTAACTGATTTTTTCTACTGTACCTCACTTTGGACTGTAAACATATAATGTTACATTTTTATTTATAAACAAATAAATATTCCTGAGTACATTTCAGATACTGAGTGATTAAAGAACATTACAGTTCCTACATATCATGGTGAAAATAAACATATTTTTCCATAAATGAAGACTGAAACAAATAGGTTCTCTCTCCCATTCCTTCTGAGCTGAAGGATTGTGTCAAAATCAAAGGAAATCAATTTGTAAGTATGTGAAACTTAAGTTTGTCCTACAGTTGTAACTGTGGTGTAACTGAGTATCCGTGCAGTGCCTGTCAATATACCCATGCATAAGTCATGAATTCCTTGAGTGCGCCAGGCACTCCCTGTCTAATCATCTGCACAGGTAAGTTAATGGATTGGTTTGAAACTGTCTCTGTTTAAGGCTCAGGGTGATCCCCATGGAGCAGAATTTGATTCACCCCTCTTCCCTCTCCCCCCCCACCCTTTCTCTCCTGGGGGAGGAAGGAAAGCCTCACACAAAGTTGGAAATCAAGATTACAACTTTTAACAGGGAACAACGAAAGAGATATTAAAGGAAGGAGAATATACAGAGGTATTAAGAGAAGATATATATATAAATATATACAACACTGATCCTCGGATGTTGTTGGATTCCTCCCGAACCACGTGGAGTTGTAGCAGCCACACAGAGGTGCGGTCCCAGCAGTAATCCCAGCGAGGAAGGGGTGAGCAGAACTTCCTATGTCCTTTTATAGAGTGTGGCAGGAAGGGGAAATGGAATAGCCACACAACCTGTCCCTCTCCTTCCCCAAACCTTAAACCACAACAGAAACAGTGGAAGGGCTTGAAACAATGTAATTCAAATTATAGCCACACTCACAATTAAGTATTTGATTAATTGATGCAGGAGCTATCCGAGAGGGCATCTGGCTCTGTCCTGAAGACTCCATCCAGGTATCTCCTGCTACACAAATTTGTTTGATTCAGCCTATTAATCCTCCTAGGGAGGCAAATCTGGTCCTTTCAACAACTTCTCAGGTGATTCCTGCTACATAATTGATCAAAATGTGTACTTATTAATAGTAGAAACTGTTCCTGCAAATGCAAACATTGTCATGTAGGACAGTGCTACATACATAATTTACAAAGTTAGGTGATGTGCACATAGTATGTGCTTTCAGATAACCCATAGGGATAAATCCTGCATATGCAGAAGTGATCATGAGTCAGCTGCATTTAGTAAAAAGAAGTCTGAGGGGAGTCTTACCTGATCCAGCTTAAGTTACCATTACAAGCACCCATGCAGTGCATCTTCCTCACACATTTAGAAAGCAGCCAACTGTCCTCTTTGAGATTCTTGATTCTCCAAACATATGTTACCCTATGCCAAGATCCATCTGTGCAATGGGAGAACAAGGAAAATTGAGACGGATTGTATGTTTCGGCTCTTCTATTTATCTAAAATTAAAATTTTGCTTCAGTTGCTCCCAGGAACTAGAGTGGTTGCTATCAGGCCCACAAATATGAGGAATGCATAACTGCCTTTAGCAGAAGGTGTAGAATTAACATGGTTTTGTTTATTTCTGTGTGAGAGTTCAGTGAACTCTGGCAACCTGAGAATTACAGAACACATTTTTTTTTTTTTAGATCTGTTTTATTACTTGAATTCCAATTCTACTTTGATTTATACTGCCTCTGTTAACTTTTTTTCTCTTGTGATACTGTGGCTTTTATGTCTAGAAAAGTGCCAGAAACTTTCTCATAGTTTTGTTTTTCTTGTTTTTTTTTGTTGTAGTTATTCAATCATAACATCTAAATTTCATTAACTCTTCTAATGCTGTTGCATTAATACCTACAACTTATGCTGCCTAAACCTATGTTTATCCAGTTGCACAGTTTTTCACAATGAAGAGTTAACTGCATAGTGTCTTCCAAGACGATTCAAACTTTTCAGCAGCTAATCCAGTGTCATTCTTTTAAGTAGAAAATCAAATTAATTAACCACTTTTCAAACACCAAACAAGCTACATGACTTTGAGATTTTCTATAGTTTTCCAAGGAATGAAAACTACACTAGTCCTAAAAAACCACAAAAAAAGCCCAAATAATAATCTAGATAATATCAAATCAAAAGGTATATGCAATAGTAATAAGTAGGTGACACCAAATGTGAAAAAGTTCAGTAAAAAGTACTAGCAAAATAAGAAAGGAACACGTAATATTTAGAGAGACAGAATAATTTTTATTCTTATTATGATGCTTGTTATGAACATAAATGACATTATGTTTTGAGGGGGTAAAATGTGCACAATTGTATAAATACATGTTCTGTTTGTGTACTTTTTAGTTCCCTATAATTCTGTTTATCAATATAATACTATGAATTCAGTTTTGTTCCTACTACAATGAATAGTCTATATTGGTATAATCTTGGCATAATTAATGTAGCCAAAAGGTTGATTGTTTTTGATCTGAATCTCTTTCAGATGCCTATGCTGTATGTCTGAAAAAATAACTGAAACATAGTGAGGATGAGATTATCTTATTTAAACAAATCAACATTTTAAAATTATTTCTGTTCAATATTAGGATTACTTGAATTTTTTTCAAGTTTTGTTGTTCTGTTTTAGGGGTTGGCTTTGTTTCCTTCCCCATGCAGTGTTAAGTGAGGAAGAGGTCAACTGCAGAAAGATCAATATCCTATTTGTTCCTGACACGAAAGACTCCGAATCAAGACCCTGAGTAAGACAGAGCAAGATGTGAACCAAGAATGAACTCTCATCATGTGATTTAGGGAAATAGAGCTATTCATTGCACTCAAAATTCTACTCATTCTTAGTGTATTTTTAAGGAAGGAATTGATTTCACTAAAACCACATGAAAACGTGTTTTTGGAAACTTCCCAGATGTCTGGAAACACATAGAAAAGCACAAATATTTGGCCAAATGTTTATTCAAGTTAAAAATGTATCATGAATAATTACTGGCTTCAACTATACAACACAAATACTTTGCCTATTCAAATTGTTGCTTACTATCTTCTATACTCTAATTTCAAAATGTTTCAGTATATGACCCTGAAAGGTGCATGTGTCTGTTCTAAGATATATTGATGTACAGTTACAGAACTATATTAGCTTCTGATAAAGCTTTTAGACTCCTATGGGAGCTGATGTACTTATGATTTTTCCAGGTTACTATGAGTTAGATTTCCAGTGGCAACTGTCTTCCTAGCAGATTATAGTACCATAAACAAATAACTTCTGAATTAATGAAGGAACAGGTGAAAGAAAAAAAACAAATGAAACCAAAAAAACCCCCAAACCCAAAGTCTAGCATAGCTACCTTGTTGATGACCTAGATCAGTATAGAATGTTCAGTATCTCCATGAAATAATGAACTAGAAGGATATTTGATATTAAAAGACCTACTTAAAGGGTAAAGTTTGAGGAATTTGGTTACAGTAATTTTCTAATGTCAACACACTATTTATTGAGAATTAGTATTCTCAGATGAAAATATGAAAGAAATTACTAGAATTGAAATGAAATTTAAATATCGGTGTATTTTTCAGGGTATAAGCATTAACAGCAGTTGTCAGAGTGAATTACCACATTTGACATCTTAAAACAAACTCGGTAATAAAGTGAAAATAATACTGTTAGGATTAATATTAGGTTTCTGATGTCTAAAGATGTCACACTGTCAACCCTGAGGTTACTTATTTAATCAAAATATGGGCAGATCTTAGCTTGTGCATCTACTGGATTAAATTAGGGCAGTGTCTTAGGCATACAATAAAGTGAAGTCAGCTCCCTTGTCTCTGTTCCAGCAATCTGGAATCATGCTTCATCCAAGCTGTCTTCAGCAGTAACAGGCAGCTAAGGGAAGAAAAAATAGAGCACAAATTACCCACAAAGAAATGCACAGAAGTTCAAGTGATATAGAATCAAGCATGTGCTAAACATTCAGAAAGAATTTCTCCTTTGGAGAAGACATAACATTTTTTTAAAAACATGAAGTAACAGAATATAACACTATCAAAGTATGGAGTGCTTGTCAAGACCTTCTCTCCCCACAGAATTCCTAGATCAGGCTAACTTTCTCTCTTACTGACCAGCAGTTATGTTGCAATTTAATTTCTTCTTCTCTTTTTGGTCCTGCAACTCTTGCATCAAAACTTTCTCAATGGAAAACAAACAAACAGCAAAACAGATAAAAAGGGTTATACTTTCTATTTAAAACAAAAGCCAGAGTCTTTTTATACTATTTGGAAAACATTGAGGTACTAAAGTGCAGGAATCAGTTTCAAGTGATAATTTTAGCATCACAGGTGTAACTAATTAAGTTTCCAGGTAGCTAACTGTGTCTAGGAAGACAATAACATTTTAGATATTCCCCCTCTTATTACATCTTTTACTATCTGGTATAAGCTTCTTTCTGTACTGTATTCTGACTCCATTTCTTAGGTGTGAAATTACTTTCCCTTTCCAATATTTAGCTAAATGTTTGTTGAATCTGTACTGTAAATTCAGCTACTGATGTCAGCTTTATCATCTGCAGATGCTTTGTTTCCGAGGAGACAGAATAAATATCAAGTAAGTAGTCAGATACATTTGTGGATGTAGTTCTTCCCGAAAAGTACGTTAAACAAGATGATTGTAGTGATACAGACTTCCCTGTCCCCACACCCCTGAACACATACACACACAACCAGATTTGTGTATTTGGGTAAAAATCATAGAATCCCAAATATTTTTAGATGTATAGAGAGATTTATAAGCACACACACTTATAGATAAATAGTATTAAATAAAATATGTAAAACAACAAAATTGCATTATTTAGTTGCTTGATACCTCATATCGAAATACTTCTATTTTTAATTCTACCCTGTTTTCTTCGTTTCTGTTTTTTTTTCTTCTAAAGCACTTCTTAATGTTGGACACCCAACTGTTCTATGACATTTTCTTTGCCGCTCTTGCGTTGTAAATGATTCCTCTTTGTTGGCGTCATTTCTAAATTAATGTAGTCAATAACAAGCATTAAGATCTTCAAGCAATTAATCAGCAAAATGAGTAGAACGTATATACAGCTGCTAGATTTAGACACTAATGACCCCATGTATAAACTAATTTTATTTTTTTTTTAATGCCAAACTACATCAATTCTATTTCAGGAAGAGTATCACAAATCATAACAGAATAGCTTTTTATCTTTTTTCACTAATTTGATGCTTTGATGCACTTTTATTTATATATCTGTGTTTCAAAGTGGTATTTAGGGCAAAATTATTTCTCAACGGGAAAAAGCAGAGAGAAAATATATACTTATTAAGCTTTTCATTTTTTACTTCTCTATTCTTGAGACTGCTCCCTATTCTCTACTTTTGTGCTGACATTTGACATTTTTAATCAAAATTTAGCAATAGTGGTTAATTGTTTACGGTTTTTCCTGGAAAATTATGATTAAGCTCTTTTATCTATTGGCATCTCCAAAGGGGTCAACATATAATTAATTGTGTTCAGTGATGGATAAATCCATTTTCTTTTCCTCTGAGTACCATCACACTCAGAGGTTAAGATTAAAAGAAGGAAAGAAGGTCAAACTCTTCTTTGTGACTTATGGTTGTTTTGTTGTTTTTTTTGGTTTTTTTTTTAACTTCTTGCTAAACTGGAAAAGTGCTTAAAAAAAAAAAAGAAAATCCTCTCACAAACTTTTAATCCAAGGGTGGTGAACTGAATTTTTGGAAGAACGCTCACCCTCTTGCCCCCTAGTTTTCTTTTTGGCTAAAATATGATGCCTATATAACTGGTGAAGGCTTGCCTGTATTGAATTTTTCCTGTAATATCACCAAACTTGGTCATTTGCGCAGTTTTCTAAACCCATGATCAGTGCTGCAGAACGGATATTGAAAGTTTGATACCTTTTTGCTGACAAAGAAAGCTTAAAATATTTCCAAGAAGCTTCTTGTCAGTCTTATCCAGTCAGCTAAATAACAACAAACACCCAAACTCTGTGCTGCAAACTTTGAAAGAAAGAAAGGAACTAAACGTTATACCTAACAAAATCACTTCTTTTTGACTGTTCAACCTATCAAGAACTAATTTATTAAGAATTCTTAGGATTTTCTTGTTTCATTTGGGGAAAAAGAAAAGAAGAAGAAAAATAACAATGGGGTTTTCCCACAACAGTGGGTCAAAATATTATAAAACCTGAGGTAACATATCATGACCTGATCTTCTATTTCTTTTTGTACAGTCTTATATCATGCATTTACAGAAAACAGAGGAACAAAAGCCTTAAAAATTTTCTAGAGTGTTTTATCATTTATGTTTCAGTGTCATTTATATTTAACTGGTTTTTTTAACAGATCTTTGTCTAACCTTGTTTTAGGAACAAAGGTAATTTATTTAACGGTTTAATTACTTCTATAAAAAATGAAATATTTTCTATACAGTTTATTTCAGTCTTCCTTTACTGCAGTATAAGATGATTATTTTACATATTTGGAGAATTTTATTATTTCTGTTCTCAGCCTTCATCTAATTCAACAAAATATTTATCATTTTCATGCTGGTCATGTTTTCCAGACCTCATTCTTTTTGCTGTTCTCTTTGACGTTTCTGGTTCACACAGTTCTGGTTCATATACTTCAGGTATGGTGTCCAGAACTGACACAAATCCAAGATAACAATCTCAAGTAAAGTGTGTGGATTATTTCAAATATTTTACATATCAAACTCCTGTTTACGCATTCAGCTACAATGATTATGAGCTTGAGGCTTTGCCACATTCTGACGTTATTTACTTACATTTGTGATTGGCTCTAATCTTCCTGTGTTTACAAGATTCAGAAATGTTTCCCCAAGGTCATTCCCTTTCTAATAGTTGAATCTTCAAATGTTTCTACTGCATTTACAAACTTTCAGATAACAAAGTAATTCTGATTGGTAATGGTCTTATTTTTTATAGTTCTTATCATAATCTCCCTATAAGTCAATGAAAATTACTCATTAAAACTGTATTTCTAACTTTTGTTTATAAGAAACTCACAATAAAATGTGCTTAATAATCCCCCAGAGATAATAATTTTAAAATTGTAATGATATTATTTTTGTTAATTAAACCTTACCAAATTTCTTTATCAACTTCTTATCTCCTGAGTACTTACAGATTGTTTAATGTTTGCTAGAGTATTGGAGCTGAGGATACCCAAAAAACCAATAAGTGGTTTATGATTCCCTAGGTCCATTCTTATTTTCCTTTTTGAAGAACTGGCACCATGTCCCCATTCCATTCCATATAATTTCAAGTACTTATCTGACACTTCTGAATTAGAAGCTTAGTCATGGCATCTTCTGTTTGCTCAGCCATAAACTTTTTACATATGTTCTTCCTAAATGACATTCAGTCATTATTTCTGTTAATCCATTTGAAAACTAACCACAGAGGGAAGTTACTCACTCTGTGGCCAGAGTAAGTAACATACTTTTTAACAATCAGAATGAGATAGAAATGAGAATATAAAATATTTATGTATTTTTGTCCCTGTTCCTTTTTCTATGCTTCTGTTTCAGATTTTTTAAGAATTAATCCCCTTTTTCATGGATTATTACAGCCTCAGATGATAAAAAAAAGCAGTCACTGATGGGAAGTAAATTCTCCTGCTCTCCAAAAAGTCAGTTACATTCAAAGCTGGTTGTATACATCATTTGTTTGCCTATAAATCCTCATTATAATGTTAATGTAATATGTGCTGAAACTGTACATTAATGTTAAATTAACTTTCATCTTGCCACACATATCTAATTTTTCTGAGGTAGAATCCTAGATGTTTCATCCCATTGAGTACATAGTGCTACTGTGGTCATTTGCAGAAGTCTCAATCACAGAAGGATTATTGCCAGGAAACTTTTAAGTTCTGTAACTTGCAACATGTAACTTCATAGTTCTGTGACAATATTTATACTGTATATCACCTGTTTGTCTTTAGATAACTATTCTTAGTCTTTTTCCCTTCTTGCCTTCAAGTTACATTAAAAAATTACTCCATTTTACTTTGGTTTCTCTGCTTGTTTTAAAATGCATGTCATAACAAGCTCTATCTTCTATTTTACAGTACTGCCTCAAAACCAGAGGTTCCTATTTTCCCATTGCACTTGTAAATACCTGTTGACGTGGTGGTGTTTAACAGAAAATCTGAGCTGGAGCTTATATCTATTGTAAGTCTTTAACATAATGATGTGTAAACCAATAAACATTGAAAGAAAGAAGTTGTATGTGACTATATCTTAGGCAGGATGCAGATTTTTCATCTGGTTCAAATGAGTATATGACAGGCATATTCACAATAATTTCTTTCAGAATCAGAATGTAAGTAAATTTATGCTGTCAACAGGAGAGACTGTAATTCCATACCCTTGTCTAATGATGAAAATTATATTACAACTAAAATGATAGCTTTATTTGGAAAATATTTGTGTACAGAATTTCCATAGTGACTATTTGGAAACTATTAAAAATTTTCATAAATGCAAATTGTTTTCACAGTAGAACAGAGAGCAAAAGAGAGGAAATTGGGAAACAGAGGAACTTGCTTGATTCCACTGATCTCATAAACATCTTTTTCAGGTTTAAGTAATATAAAGGCTGCTCACTAGTTCATAGTGGCAGCTATGAACTACTAGGTGAAGCCAGGTAGACATTTAAGAAATTGTTAACTGATATTCTTTTTACCCTTATGATGGACTTGTAAATAAATAACTGCTGAACTTCCTTTGTGAACTTATTCCTTATTGGGAATTACAACACCTAGTTAAAAGAGAATGTGTAAATTAAGTTGCTCTGTCAAACAAGTAAAAAATCAAGAAATATTTATTACAAAAACTGTGACTAGGGACTAAAACACAACATGTGATGAACCGACCTTAACCTCCATTCCCTGTCCCCCTGTGCTGCTTGGGGGAAAAAGGTAGAAAACTTGGGGGTAAAGTTAAGCCCAAGAAGAAGGGAGGGATGAGGGTTTTAAGATTTTGTTTTTATTTCTTATTACCCTACTGCGATTTGATTTGTTATAAACTAAATTAATTTCCCTCAAGTCCCTCAATGTTTTGCCTGTGATGGTAACTGGTGAATGATTTCTCCCTGTCCTCACCTTGACTTGTGAGCCTTTAATTATATTCTCATTGAACAATACTCAAAGTGAGACTGCACCAAAGCTGAATACAACAAGGTAATCACCTTTTTTGACTGATTGGTTATACTGTGTTTGATGAACCACAGGGTGTGGTTTTCCCTCTTGGCTGCCAGGACACGCTGCTGACTCATCTTATGCCTATGGTCAATCAGCACCACCAGATCCCTTTCTGCAGGGCTGCTTTCCAGGCACTTCTCTCCCAGTTTGTACTTTTGTCCAGCATTACTCTGTCCTAGATGCAGAATACAGCATTTGGATTTGTTGAATTTCATCCCATTTATCATTGCACAATGCTCCAATTTATCTACATCCCTCTGCAAGGCCTCATGTCCCTCAAGAGAGTCAACAGCACCTCCCAATGTGGTACCATCAGCAAACTTGTTAATGGTGTATTCAACTCTTGTATCTCATTCATTGATAAATAAATTGAACAGAAATGGCCTAGAATTGAACCCCGAGGAACACTGCTGATGACCAGTTGCCAGCCAGATGTAGCCCCATTCACTTTAACCCTTTGAGCTCTACCCTTCTGCTGATTCTTCACCCAGCATACTGTGAACCTTCTCATCATGAACAACTTGTCCAGAAGGATGCTGTGAGGGATAGTATAAAAGGCCTTATTAAAATCTAGACAAACTGCTTCCACCACCTTCTTTTCATTCGCTAGACAGGTAACACATTTAATAACATATATATGTGTCTACAAGTGTATACACACCCAACTAGATGATAACGAGGAATATAGTACACAGATTTATCAAAGGCAGGAAAACTTAGCTTCATTTTAGGTTTTATCAGTAATATTCAGGGAAATAAGGAGGAACTGCACATTTAGTATAATCAGACTTTTTAAAGATTTTCTTACTGTCTTGTGGAAAACCAGGAAAATACATTCATATATAAAATCACAGTCTCTGTTTATCACAGATAGAAAGGAACTTGACCCATTGAAAGGTTCTGTGACAGTCTAAGGGGAATTTTTTCCAAAGATGTTTTCACAAGTCCCCTGCACTTCAGTGTGGTTGATGCAGGCAGACTATAAATACATATATAACCTTTCCAGTTATACCACTACATAGACAAAAACATATAGAAATTTGTAAATTCATAGATGCCACTGAGCAGTAAGGAGTTGCCAAAACATTAGAGAGTAGAATTAAACATCATAATGTTCTTTGCAAGTTGGATAAATAGTCAAAATTCAACAATGCAGAATTCTGTAACAAACTGCAAAATGTTGTATTTAAGAAAGGATAAATTACAGTTACATGAAGTGTAGAATGAATGGTGTGGTATTAAAACTGTGTTTAAAAAAAACAAGGGATTAGTGAATGAATAACTAAATACCAGTTGTATCAGATTTACCTGTCAAGATTTTGGTATTCAGGGTGGCTGCAGGGGCATCTTCTGAGAGATGTCGAAAGCTATCTCCATGTCCAACAGAGCCAGTTGCAACTGGTTCCGAAATGGACCTGCCACTTGTCAGAGCTGAACCAGTCAGTGACATTGCTAGTGCACATATGATAGCATATTTAAGACAGGGTAAAAAGCAGCATCTGGGAAAGAGGAATGAGAATATGTGAGAGAAACAATTCTACAGACACCAAGGTTACTGAAGAAGGTGAGAGAGGAGATGCTTCAGATACCAGAGCAGAGATTCCCCTGCAGTTCCATGGAGAAGATAATGATGAAGCAAGGTGCCCCTCTTCAGTCCATGGAGGTCCACAGTGGAGCTAATATCCACTCTGTAGTCCATGAAGGACCCCATGCCAGAGCGGATGGATGTACTGTGAAGGAAGCTGTGACCCCATGGAGAGCCCATGCTAAAACTGCTCCTGGCAGGAGCTGTGGCCCTGTGGAGAGGGGAGCTCTCTCTCCAAAGACCTATGCTGGAGCCATTCTTAAAGAACTGCAGTCTGTTGGAAAGACCCACGTTGGAGGAATTAATGAAGTAGTGTCTCCCATGGGAGGGATCCCACGCTGGAACAGAGGAGAAGAGTGAGGAGGAAGGAATGCCAGGGATGAAGCATTGTGAACTGACCACAACCTCTATTCTCTTCCTTGTTGTGCTGCTCGAGGCTGGTGGAGGGCAGGGGAAGGTAGAAGCATTAGAAGTGAAGCTGAGTCTGGGAATAATGGAGGGGAACCTGGTTTTAGATTTTTTTTCTTATTTCTCATTATCTTACTGTGTTTAATTGACAATAAATTAAGTCAATTTCTCCAAGTTGAGTCTGTGTAAGTCATGATGGTAACTAACGAGTGATTTCTCTGTCCTTATCTCTACCTATGGGGTTTTAATTGTATTTTCTCTCTCTGTTCTGTTGATGGAGGGGGAGTGATTAGAATTTCTTCTACTGAAGCTTCTTGGGAATGTATTTTAAAAATGTCTTTCAGTGGAAGAGAGTGATCTTTATGAGTATGTAAAGATCTATCAGATTTAAATGACTCTCAGACTTCATTACATACATGAAAAACTAAGGATTGGTGAAAAAACCTACTCGATCTATAATGTAATGGTTATAATAGTGGTTAAAGTGGAAAAGAATATGATTTTAGCACTTAAATAAGAAATTTATATTCTTGAAATCTCCATTTCACTGACACATGCTTATAGATTGTAAAAAATCTCCATCAATTTCCAGTGAACCATTATTTTATACTTTAAACAGAATATTTCTAGGCTTTACTATTCCATGGAAGTTAGTATTGGAAAATAAAGTGTTTAATATGAAGTTGTCTGTATTTTGTGAGTCACTTAATCAGACTTTAAATCCTGAAAGACTTGGGAAGGCTTTCTACAAAGAAAAAATTACTTTACCTAAATATATGCAGTTTGGTATGTTGCATACTACACTGAAATATATCCATAATTAGAATTCTAATGAGTGATTTCTTAAATTTATAGGATGCATTACAACTTTATGGACATTTTAATTTACTACTTGAATTAGTTGCCCACATTAGCACGATTTGAAAAAAAAGGAAAAAAAATGCAAACAATTATAAACACTAAATAGGATTGAGTAAGCATTTTTGTAAGCCCCAAAGCTATCCTGATAGCTTTATTGTCTTAATCAACTTAGTTGACTTGTTTTACAGCTCTTTTGAGGTGGATGTTGTGGACACACGCTGTGGTACTGGTTCACTTCTGCCAAATTAAAAATGATAATTCTCATGCGTGAAATAACTGCATGGACTAATGACCAAGTCTCTGCATAATTTGAACTGAAGCCCCAGCAGGTTGCAAACAATTAAACACAAAACATAATATAATACAGTCACAAGACTTTTAAACATGTCACTGGAAAGTCAACTACTAACAGGGCTTCGAAAGTGTCATAATTCTAAATACTGAATTATAAATAGAGCACTTTTTTTCTTATGCAAATGCAGACATGATATTACTTCCTCTGAAAAAATAACAAATCCCGAAGGTTCCTTTAGTAGCACAAGAATAAACTTTGACGAACACTTTGGCATTTCCTAAAACTTGGAAATAGACCTGAACCAACTTGAGAACCAAATATATACTAAGTAGGCTATTATTTAAATAGGAGGCTTATTTCTTGTACCTGCAGAGACTCAAAAGTCCAATAACTGAATCATAACTTCAAATATAAACTCATTTAGCTTAGAAATATTAATAATCTGAGTTTCATATTACTTAATATAAATTTGAATTTCATTGTGAAATTTAGGATTATTTTATGAGTATGGTGTATGGCTGCCTAAGGATATATTGCAGCATATACTAAAACAGAAATAGGTAACTACACTACTTCTAAAGCACGGGCACTTCATATGCTGAATAGCACTTAACAAAGGAAGTAGAGTGCCTGCTAACTTCTGGGGCAGGCCATATGTAAAGCAGAAAGGGCTGATGATATTTTGACTTTTATAAAACAGTGTATATTTGTGCTTCTACTGAAATTTTAAGTTAGATAATATTGAACTTTTCTGAATAAATAGCAGATTTTTTTTGTTTAAAATCAAGAAAACAGATTAAAAACTGACTTAAAATCAGCAAAAGATTCCGGCTTTGAACTTGTAGCCAGTAGAATACATAACTTAATAGTGAAATTAAGGTATTTTAAGAGCAATACCTTCTGGTTTTGCTAAGTATTATAATTTTAAAACACGAATAATGCTAAAGGTTAGAGTATAATCACACAGATTACTTAATAGAAAAATTTTATGTTCTGTTCATGTAAGCCCTTAAACCTATTTGACTTATTTTGGCAATTAACTGAGAAATTATGTTTTTCAGATTTAAGTAAAAGAAATCCAGGGTGAGACGTAACAGTCTCTGTATTTTCTCATAGTTAGCTAACGTTAAGGGGCAATTTGCAACTACAGCTACCATTTTAAAAGACCTCTTTTGTAGAAGGTCGTGCTGGGAAAACAAGTAGAGAGACAAACTTGAAAACAGCAGATGAGTACCCTCCCAAACACAAAGCACTTCTGATGAAGAGGAGGCTCCCTCAGTCATAGTGTGAGGGGAAAATCCCAACAGAAAAGTTTGTGGAAGGTTTTTGTTCGTAGAATGTGGAATTAGAAATATTGCAAACATGGTCTATTAGAATTTGGGGTTTTTTGGAAGCTAGTGCTTGGAAGCTTTGGTAAATACAGGCACAATATTTAAGGTGCATACATACATGTTTAAAAAAAATTTTATGCTCTCTCCCCCCATCCTCCCTATTCTTTTGTCTGTTCTTTTGTCTGGCCAGCTCAGCACAGATACCTTACAAGTATGTGGGAACAAAACAAACATATATTTTATTTGGCAATGTAAATTTTTCTTTAATTTATATAATTATATTAATTTAACTGAAGATTTAGCTTAGTATTGTCACACTTCCACCTTTACTACCTCTTTGACTTTTAATTTATTGCCAATGCATACATTTTTCAAGAGAAGATACCTTTAGTATTGTTGCATACTTCTTTTTTTCTTGTTGAAAAGCATTCCCCATGGAGAAACACCTAAAAGGGAATATATTATTCTCAGCACCACCATCAGCTTCAGTTTACCTCCTGTAGTGATTCACTCTTTCAATTTTCTCAGAGCTTGAAGTGATTTCCTTCATGAAGCCTGAATTTTGCTATTGGCAAGGGATGAAGAGACATGATAAAAATTATTTCTCCCATCTTTTTGCAAAACCATCAGCAGGTGACATTTATTGCTTTTGCTTTGTGAGAAAGTTTTACACACTGAGAAAGTATAGTTGTGATTT
Organism: Brachypteracias leptosomus; assembly: GCA_013401335.1. Lineage (NCBI taxonomy): Eukaryota > Metazoa > Chordata > Aves > Coraciiformes > Brachypteraciidae > Brachypteracias > Brachypteracias leptosomus. The sequence goes on along the minus strand of VYZX01009672.1, from coordinate 1,384 downwards.
ACTTTACTATGTATTTAGGGCTATAAACAGATGTAATTATCTTCCCAAAGAAGTTTAATGAAGGTACCGTGTAATATGATCTGAAATCCACACCTATCCAAACCCATTAGTACAGATTTTCCTAACTTTTTATTACATTTTAAAATTATTTTTGTTAAGATCCTTAACACGAAATCCACATGAAAAAAAAAAATCAAGCTTCATTTTACAAGACATTTCCTGTTAAGTTCATGTTGTAGATGTTCAACAGAAGTGTTCAGCAGCTTACATTTTCACATAAATGTAAGGATGAGAGCCTGAGGCAATCTGAATAAAGGCTTTTCAAACTTCAAAGGAGCAGTGAATGATTTTTGCCCTGCGTTTGCCATCCAGAATTGGCCTAAGCTTGGGGAGCAATTAAAATTAAATAGCTGCTGAACTGCAGAAAGTGAAGATCGGCAGCTCTGGGCATGAGCAGACTTTCGTGAAATCCCCTGACTAATTCATATCTTGATATTGATAAAGCAACGAATGGAGCCAGAATGAGAATCGTTTATATGAAAAGAGAGCAAGACGACTGCATTAACCTTGAATATAATGAGCCAGATCTTTGTTTCAAATCATCTGTTTTTCAAGTTCTTGTCTGTAAAAACCTTTAGCTACCAGAGATCTGGGCATCTCCTCCTTGGTCCTAATCTCTTCTTTTGTAAATAGCCATCAGGGCAGTTAAATGTAGAGACAAAGCAAACTGTACCACATCTGTCTGTGTGCTGACTGAAGAAACTTTTATTTAAAAAATGGGATAGTGTTTTTTTCCTTTTTTAACAGAGGATTTGTTTCATAAAAGTTAGAAAATGAGATGGAAAAGAATGAAAATCATAATACTTAAGCATATAAACAAGATTACTCAATTAAATTATATGTATTTAAACATATTTCTTGAACCAGTTTTAGATTTTGAAGTTAAGGGATATATGGTTATGTTACAAAATTATAAAATAGTAACAGGTTATTTTGCTGCCATTACTTCATGCATCGTTTGTTTAGCAGCAAACAACAGAACAGCATATTCAGTAAAAGTTCAGAAAAAATTAAACAAAATAATATATATGTAAATGAGCAATCTGATAGGCATAGATGAACTCCAGTGCATTTAATTACCTTTAAAAGAAAGTGCAAACTAATACTACCTATGCCATTGCTACTTTATATATTTTTTAAGTAGTCTATACAGTTTTCCAAGTCATATTTTGAGTGTTTAACTTAGGGATTATCTTGTGAAAGGAAGTGGAAAACAGGAGAGACATGGAAAATTTGAGGGAGAATTGACAATGTGAGATTTTCAAGCATATTCCTGTTAAATTCTCAAAAATACGTCATCTGTTAGTGCGGCAGGAGATCAATG
>VYZX01009670.1:0-28990 GCA_013401335.1 Brachypteracias leptosomus | reverse complement strand
CCTCCTCAAACCTTAAGTCACAACATCTGAAGGAAACTTGATCAGCAACAGTATGTGGGTTACTTTATGAATTACTGTTTCAGCTGGGCTACAAAGCAGCTGTACTCTAAAGAGAGCAGTAGGCAGAATTCCAGAAGGAAGAAATATCAAACATCTTAGTTTCAGGCAGAAAAAAGCATTTTAAGCATACAAAAGAGACTATCCTCAGCTACACTATCCAAGGAACAGAGCAAGGACCTAAGGTCCTGTCTGACAATAATGAACATCATGCTCTGCTCTTTTGATTGTCCCATCTAACAGAAGAACACCTGTGATGTCCTACTATCTCCCAAAATTTTATCAGTTTTCTAAACCCTCACATTTGAACGTGCTGCTGAATTTTGCCTCAGATGTACTCTCAGCTTTGATGTTCTCTCAGGCTGAGATGGAGGACAAGAATTAGAGTTCAGCAGAAGTCACGACTGACATTGACAAGAAAGTAACGCATTTGTTTCTTCAGTTTTTGCTCTCCCTCTCATCTCCTCCCCAGGTTCTTCATCTACCAGGAGACTGTTATACTTACATTTTATCTCTTGGAGAGAAGTAAGAAATATGTACGTTAAAACTTCCTTATAGATTTGGCTTCATATTTGCTTTTATTTTTGTCTGATCAATATTGTACACTTTTCTGACCTAACAAGCAGTTTCCTGGAGCCCACTGTGGAAAATGCTAGTGCATTTGCAAGGTGTGAGACCACACCTTGAGTACTGCATCCAGTTTTGGGCACCACAGTATGAGAAGGATATTGAGGTGCTGGAGCAGGTCCAGAGAAAGGCAATGAGGCTGGTGAGAGGTCTGGAAAACATGCTTTATGAAGAGCAACTGAGGGAACTGGGGTTGTTTAGTCTAGAGAAGAGGAGATTGAAAGGAGACCTTATTGCTCTCTACAACTACCGAAAAGGAGGTTGTAGCGAGGCGGGTGCTGGTCTCTTCTCCCAAATTACTAATGATAGAACGAGTAGAAATGGCATCAAGTTGCGTAACGGGAGGTTTAGATTGGATATTAGGAAGAAATTCTTTACTGAGAGGGTGGTTAGGCACTGGAACAGGCTGTCCAGGGAAGTAGTGGAGTCACCATCCCTGGAGATGTTTAAAAAAAGAGTAGATGTAGCACTTCAGGCTATAGTCTAGTGGTTAGGGAAATGTTGGGATGAAGGTTGGACTTGATGATCCTAGAGGTCCTTTCCAACCATAATGATTCTATGATTCTAATTTTGTAGAACTGTGAAATTCCTAGTATGGCTGTAATGTGTTGGAAGTGCTGCCCATGCTATTTTGCCTTCAGTGAGAATGTTTTCCTGGTGTGCCAAAATAAAGCTGCAGTGAGCTGTGGGAACACTGGAGCTTTCCCTAGCAGGTCATGAAATGAGTCACTAGGAAGACACAGAATTGAATGAATCTGTGTTACGTGTATCAAGTGTTAAGGACATAAGTAGTCTCACTGAACACATTTTCACATCCTGAGAAAACGCAAAAATAACATTTTGGTGATTGTTAACCTTAGGCATGATTTTTCTTGGATTCAACCTCATTTGTATTCCCCTTTCCTTCCTTGTTCCTCACTGGCAGAAATAATAAATATAATTCACTTTCTGTGATACATCTAAAGATATGTTATCTTCTGTCGTTTCTGAGCACTTAGCTGAAGAGTCTCATGATCTTTGTGCTTCACACAGGCAGGTCCCAGACAGAAGCACCACTGTGGTTTCTCTCTTGCCTTGTAAGACTTTGCATCAAGTAGAAGTTAGGATGTGGAAACATCCAATCACAGAGTAGGGGGAAATCTGAGACTCTTCAATGTCTGCTTGGTTTCCTGTGGTAGAGGGTTGTTTCCTCTCATCGTGTTCTCCATGCATCAGGTTCATAGCATTCAGTTTCCTATCTTTATAATCAATTTCACATTAATATCAATTGTATTACAGATGATATGTCACAGACTGCTTTGGCAAAGGAACAGTCCTTTGCTTTTAGCATCTCATTTTCTGGTTTATTTACAAAGACCAAGCAATAATTTTGTGAATGTCTAGCCCTATCAGCCCCCCACATTGCAAAAAGAGTGGCAGATGATATCCAGAGTCATATAGGTGTGATACCACTGAAAAAATCAACATTGTTGGAGGTCAAAAGTTGACATACAGCAGGCATCTCCAAAGGCTGCATATAAATTTGAAAGAAGGTTGAGGGACATGGACATCACTGAAGCATCCAAAGGCTCAGTTCCATACCTTATCATCATGACAAACCATCAAGATCTAATGCGATAGAGAGAGCATGTGAGAAAGAGGGTTTATTTTCGAGTACAACTTCTGCTAATAGTTCTTGCCTTCAAGCTCAGTAGTATTCGCAGCTACATAAATCAATGCTGAATCACAATGGTTTAAAGAGGAGGGAAGGCAATAGGGACCAATATCATCATTTTCTCCTGTACTGCATTCTGGGAAAGGAAAATTTTGCCTGATGAATCCAGTGAACTGCTCCTCCCTCATATTGCCCTTTCTCTCTTGTAACATACAGGTTTTTTGGTGCTGCTGGAGTAGCAAATACAGACAGGATATGAAAGGAGAAGCTTGTGCATCTTGCTGTCTGAGCAGTAAGGCAAGTCAGCAATAGCACGTGCCACCTAATCCCAACTCCACATACATCCTTGATTTGCTGTTAGCTGTGAATTTGACCTTGATTTCTATGGTTTCATCTGAAGGTGAAAATTCAAACCCAAGCCTTAAACTCAGCTCTGTATCCTCCTACTTTTTGGTCCTTAAGCAATCTATTAGAGTCATTGCCCCCAGACTACACAGTCCCCAGCCTCCCAGCCAGACTCCAGGAAGAAGAAAAAACAACGCCAACACTAATCATCAGACTTTTTATCCTCTTCTTCAGAGCCTTAGCTGAATCCTAGGCTACAATAATTAATCCACAGTAAAGATTATGCCCTAGCTTTCAGCCCTGTTTTACTGCCAGTTTCCCCTAAGGCAGTTTCCATGAATGCTAATCTGCTGCCTACATAGGTGCTCTCTCCCCATACAACAAGCTTAGATACAAGCTGACCAGCCTTCACTCTTAAATATGTAGCCAGGCGCTCCAATGTTCAGTGTGAGTCTGTTTACACCTGTTTCTGACCAGTTTCAGTCATGATCCAAATTCCACAAGTCATTGAACAGCCACTGTACAGAAGATTACAGCCTGAAGGCATTGCTTTTGAGCATAAATCTTTGGGCACTGCTCAAATAATTTGCCAGCTGCTTTTTATCAGGCCCAAGCCTAAATTTAGGAACTGACACTAAGACAATCCCAACCCTGTTATAAAGCTCTCTAATGACATAGGTATGCTTCTTGCGTTTCTAATATTTCTTAGCTATCACCATGGCACAACCTGTATCTTTAGCACTCCAACCAAAGCTAGGATTACATCTCCCTCTAAAAGGATCCTTCAGGCCTATCTTAATTCTCTCCCCCAGCTTTAGACCCACAAACACAAAGTCTCAGCCCTCACAGTTGCATGTTATTATGTTCCTGTGGAATCACAGCAAAAGGGGAAAATAGATGTAAAACAGCAATGCCCAGAGCTTAGCTTAACTTGACTTTAGACACAAGCAATGAGATTTTAGACTGAAAAAGTTGATCCATGGCTTCTTCAAAATATATCACATAATTTTCTATCTTAATAACTCAAGAAATCGTATTAACTATCCTGCAACAATTTGAAAGCAGTAGATGATGGCTAACAATAGGATATTGTGAATCCAATTGCCAAGACTAAGAAGAAAACACAAAAGATAGGTCTGCAGATACAAGGTTTAATACAGATCTGTGCGGAAGTTTTGGACAAACCTTCTGCAACATGAAAGCCTTTTACAAATCTGAGTCAAATTCACCCAGTTCTCTGTCAGAGAGACAGGCTCAAGTGCAGCCTTGGCTGCAGTGACCATAAAATGGTGGAATTCAAGATCTTTGAAGCAACAAGGAAGGTGTGCACCAAGCTCACAACTTTGGACTTCAGGAGAGCAGACTTTGACCTCTTCAGGGGTCTGCTTGGTGGAGTGTCATGGGACAAAGCCCAGGAGGGGAGAGGGGCTCAAGAAAGGTGGTCAGTATTGAAGGGACATCTCCAAGCCCAGAAGCAATGGACCCCAACAAAGAGGAAGGCAGGCAAGAATGCCAGGAGGCCTGCATGGATAAACAATATGCTCCTGGACACACTTAGACACAAAAAGAAAATATACAAAGAGTGGAAACAAGGACAGGTAGACTGGGAGTATAACAAAGAAATTGTCTGAGCAGCCAGGGACTATGTTTTCAAGGTTTTCCTAACAGCAAAAACTCAGATAGAATTAAATCTGACCAGGAACATCAAGGTTAGTAGGAAAGTTTCTACACTATGTTTGTGATAAAAAGAAGACTAAGGAAGAGGTGGAACATCTCTAGAAGGAAACAGGAGACCTGGTCATGAGGGATATGGAGAAGGCTGAGGTACTCAATGACTTCTTTGTCTCAGTCTTCACTGACAAAGACTCTAGCCACACAATCCAAGTTGCAGAAGGCAAAGGCAGGGACTGAGAGAAGAAACATCCAGCCACTGTAAGTGCAGATCAGGTTCGAGACCATCTAAAGGATCTGAAGGTGTACAAATCCATGGGACCTGATGAGATCCATTTGTGGGTCTTAAGGGAACTGGTATAGGAAGCTGCTAAGCCACTCTCCATCATATTTGAAAAGTCATAGCACTCTGGTGAACTTCCTACTGACCTGAAAAGGGGAAGCATAACCCTCATATTAAAAAAGGAAGATCCTGGCAACTACAGGCCAGTCAGTCTCACCTCTGTGCCTGGCAAGATCATAGAGCAAATCCTCCTGAAGGTTCTGCTAAAGCGCATGGAAAATGAGGAGGTGACTGGTGGCAACCAACATGGCTTCACCAAAGGCAAATTGTGCCCGACAAATTTGGTGGCTTTTTGCGATGGAGCTATAGCATCACTGGATAAGGGAAGAGCAAGTGATGTCATCTACCTGGACTTGTGTAAAACATTTGACACTGTCCCGCACAACATCTTGGTCTCTAAATTGGAAAAACATGAATTTCACTGATGGACTACTCCGTGGATGAGGAATTGGTGGGATGGTTGCACTCAAGAAGTTACAGTAAGGGCTCAATGCCCAAGTGGAGACCAGTGATGAGTGGTGTTCCTCAGGGAACAGTACTGAGACCAGTGCTGTTTAACATCTTTATCGGTCACATGGATAATGGAATTCAGCGCACCCTCAGCAAGTCTGCGGATGACACCAAGCTGCATGATGCAGTTGACACACTGGAGGGAAGACATTCCATCCAGGGACACCTTGACAGGCTTGGGAGGTGCGTCCATGCCAACCTCATGAAGTTCACCAAGGCCAAGTGCACGTTCCTGCACCTGGTTTGGGGCAATCCCAAGCACAAATACAGGCTGGGTGGAGTATGGAGTATGGAGAACAGCCCTGAGGAGAAAGACTTGAGGGTACTGGTTCATGAAAGACTCAGCATGAGCCAGCAATGTGCAAGTGCACTCCAGAAAGTCTTGGGCTGCATCATAAGAAGTGTGGCCAACAGGTAGAGGGAGGTGATTCTGCCCCTCTACTCCACTCTTGTGAGACCCCATCTGGAGTACTATGTCCAGCTGTGGAGCCCCCAGCACCAGGAGGACATTGACCTGTTGGAGCAGGTCCGGAGGAGGGCCAGAAGGATATCAGAGGGCTGGAACACCTTGCCTATGAAGATAGGCTGAGAGAGCTGGGGTTCAGCCTGGAGAAGAGAAGGCTCCTGGGANGTGTATCAAGTGTTAAGGACATAAGTAGTCTCACTGAACACATTTTCACATCCTGAGAAAACGCAAAAATAACATTTTGGTGATTGTTAACCTTAGGCATGATTTTTCTTGGATTCAACCTCATTTGTATTCCCCTTTCCTTCCTTGTTCCTCACTGGCAGAAATAATAAATATAATTCACTTTCTGTGATACATCTAAAGATATGTTATCTTCTGTCGTTTCTGAGCACTTAGCTGAAGAGTCTCATGATCTTTGTGCTTCACACAGGCAGGTCCCAGACAGAAGCACCACTGTGGTTTCTCTCTTGCCTTGTAAGACTTTGCATCAAGTAGAAGTTAGGATGTGGAAACATCCAATCACAGAGTAGGGGGAAATCTGAGACTCTTCAATGTCTGCTTGGTTTCCTGTGGTAGAGGGTTGTTTCCTCTCATCGTGTTCTCCATGCATCAGGTTCATAGCATTCAGTTTCCTATCTTTATAATCAATTTCACATTAATATCAATTGTATTACAGATGATATGTCACAGACTGCTTTGGCAAAGGAACAGTCCTTTGCTTTTAGCATCTCATTTTCTGGTTTATTTACAAAGACCAAGCAATAATTTTGTGAATGTCTAGCCCTATCAGCCCCCCACATTGCAAAAAGAGTGGCAGATGATATCCAGAGTCATATAGGTGTGATACCACTGAAAAAATCAACATTGTTGGAGGTCAAAAGTTGACATACAGCAGGCATCTCCAAAGGCTGCATATAAATTTGAAAGAAGGTTGAGGGACATGGACATCACTGAAGCATCCAAAGGCTCAGTTCCATACCTTATCATCATGACAAACCATCAAGATCTAATGCGATAGAGAGAGCATGTGAGAAAGAGGGTTTATTTTCGAGTACAACTTCTGCTAATAGTTCTTGCCTTCAAGCTCAGTAGTATTCGCAGCTACATAAATCAATGCTGAATCACAATGGTTTAAAGAGGAGGGAAGGCAATAGGGACCAATATCATCATTTTCTCCTGTACTGCATTCTGGGAAAGGAAAATTTTGCCTGATGAATCCAGTGAACTGCTCCTCCCTCATATTGCCCTTTCTCTCTTGTAACATACAGGTTTTTTGGTGCTGCTGGAGTAGCAAATACAGACAGGATATGAAAGGAGAAGCTTGTGCATCTTGCTGTCTGAGCAGTAAGGCAAGTCAGCAATAGCACGTGCCACCTAATCCCAACTCCACATACATCCTTGATTTGCTGTTAGCTGTGAATTTGACCTTGATTTCTATGGTTTCATCTGAAGGTGAAAATTCAAACCCAAGCCTTAAACTCAGCTCTGTATCCTCCTACTTTTTGGTCCTTAAGCAATCTATTAGAGTCATTGCCCCCAGACTACACAGTCCCCAGCCTCCCAGCCAGACTCCAGGAAGAAGAAAAAACAACGCCAACACTAATCATCAGACTTTTTATCCTCTTCTTCAGAGCCTTAGCTGAATCCTAGGCTACAATAATTAATCCACAGTAAAGATTATGCCCTAGCTTTCAGCCCTGTTTTACTGCCAGTTTCCCCTAAGGCAGTTTCCATGAATGCTAATCTGCTGCCTACATAGGTGCTCTCTCCCCATACAACAAGCTTAGATACAAGCTGACCAGCCTTCACTCTTAAATATGTAGCCAGGCGCTCCAATGTTCAGTGTGAGTCTGTTTACACCTGTTTCTGACCAGTTTCAGTCATGATCCAAATTCCACAAGTCATTGAACAGCCACTGTACAGAAGATTACAGCCTGAAGGCATTGCTTTTGAGCATAAATCTTTGGGCACTGCTCAAATAATTTGCCAGCTGCTTTTTATCAGGCCCAAGCCTAAATTTAGGAACTGACACTAAGACAATCCCAACCCTGTTATAAAGCTCTCTAATGACATAGGTATGCTTCTTGCGTTTCTAATATTTCTTAGCTATCACCATGGCACAACCTGTATCTTTAGCACTCCAACCAAAGCTAGGATTACATCTCCCTCTAAAAGGATCCTTCAGGCCTATCTTAATTCTCTCCCCCAGCTTTAGACCCACAAACACAAAGTCTCAGCCCTCACAGTTGCATGTTATTATGTTCCTGTGGAATCACAGCAAAAGGGGAAAATAGATGTAAAACAGCAATGCCCAGAGCTTAGCTTAACTTGACTTTAGACACAAGCAATGAGATTTTAGACTGAAAAAGTTGATCCATGGCTTCTTCAAAATATATCACATAATTTTCTATCTTAATAACTCAAGAAATCGTATTAACTATCCTGCAACAATTTGAAAGCAGTAGATGATGGCTAACAATAGGATATTGTGAATCCAATTGCCAAGACTAAGAAGAAAACACAAAAGATAGGTCTGCAGATACAAGGTTTAATACAGATCTGTGCGGAAGTTTTGGACAAACCTTCTGCAACATGAAAGCCTTTTACAAATCTGAGTCAAATTCACCCAGTTCTCTGTCAGAGAGACAGGCTCAAGTGCAGCCTTGGCTGCAGTGACCATAAAATGGTGGAATTCAAGATCTTTGAAGCAACAAGGAAGGTGTGCACCAAGCTCACAACTTTGGACTTCAGGAGAGCAGACTTTGACCTCTTCAGGGGTCTGCTTGGTGGAGTGTCATGGGACAAAGCCCAGGAGGGGAGAGGGGCTCAAGAAAGGTGGTCAGTATTGAAGGGACATCTCCAAGCCCAGAAGCAATGGACCCCAACAAAGAGGAAGGCAGGCAAGAATGCCAGGAGGCCTGCATGGATAAACAATATGCTCCTGGACACACTTAGACACAAAAAGAAAATATACAAAGAGTGGAAACAAGGACAGGTAGACTGGGAGTATAACAAAGAAATTGTCTGAGCAGCCAGGGACTATGTTTTCAAGGTTTTCCTAACAGCAAAAACTCAGATAGAATTAAATCTGACCAGGAACATCAAGGTTAGTAGGAAAGTTTCTACACTATGTTTGTGATAAAAAGAAGACTAAGGAAGAGGTGGAACATCTCTAGAAGGAAACAGGAGACCTGGTCATGAGGGATATGGAGAAGGCTGAGGTACTCAATGACTTCTTTGTCTCAGTCTTCACTGACAAAGACTCTAGCCACACAATCCAAGTTGCAGAAGGCAAAGGCAGGGACTGAGAGAAGAAACATCCAGCCACTGTAAGTGCAGATCAGGTTCGAGACCATCTAAAGGATCTGAAGGTGTACAAATCCATGGGACCTGATGAGATCCATTTGTGGGTCTTAAGGGAACTGGTATAGGAAGCTGCTAAGCCACTCTCCATCATATTTGAAAAGTCATAGCACTCTGGTGAACTTCCTACTGACCTGAAAAGGGGAAGCATAACCCTCATATTAAAAAAGGAAGATCCTGGCAACTACAGGCCAGTCAGTCTCACCTCTGTGCCTGGCAAGATCATAGAGCAAATCCTCCTGAAGGTTCTGCTAAAGCGCATGGAAAATGAGGAGGTGACTGGTGGCAACCAACATGGCTTCACCAAAGGCAAATTGTGCCCGACAAATTTGGTGGCTTTTTGCGATGGAGCTATAGCATCACTGGATAAGGGAAGAGCAAGTGATGTCATCTACCTGGACTTGTGTAAAACATTTGACACTGTCCCGCACAACATCTTGGTCTCTAAATTGGAAAAACATGAATTTCACTGATGGACTACTCCGTGGATGAGGAATTGGTGGGATGGTTGCACTCAAGAAGTTACAGTAAGGGCTCAATGCCCAAGTGGAGACCAGTGATGAGTGGTGTTCCTCAGGGAACAGTACTGAGACCAGTGCTGTTTAACATCTTTATCGGTCACATGGATAATGGAATTCAGCGCACCCTCAGCAAGTCTGCGGATGACACCAAGCTGCATGATGCAGTTGACACACTGGAGGGAAGACATTCCATCCAGGGACACCTTGACAGGCTTGGGAGGTGCGTCCATGCCAACCTCATGAAGTTCACCAAGGCCAAGTGCACGTTCCTGCACCTGGTTTGGGGCAATCCCAAGCACAAATACAGGCTGGGTGGAGGATGGAGGATGGAGAACAGCCCTGAGGAGAAAGACTTGAGGGTACTGGTTCATGAAAGACTCAGCATGAGCCAGCAATGTGCAAGTGCACTCCAGAAAGTCTTGGGCTGCATNTATGGAGTATGGAGAACAGCCCTGAGGAGAAAGACTTGAGGGTACTGGTTCATGAAAGACTCAGCATGAGCCAGCAATGTGCAAGTGCACTCCAGAAAGTCTTGGGCTGCATCATAAGAAGTGTGGCCAACAGGTAGAGGGAGGTGATTCTGCCCCTCTACTCCACTCTTGTGAGACCCCATCTGGAGTACTATGTCCAGCTGTGGAGCCCCCAGCACCAGGAGGACATTGACCTGTTGGAGCAGGTCCGGAGGAGGGCCAGAAGGATATCAGAGGGCTGGAACACCTTGCCTATGAAGATAGGCTGAGAGAGCTGGGGTTCAGCCTGGAGAAGAGAAGGCTCCTGGGAGTCCTAATTGTGGCCTTCCAGCAATTGAAGGGGGCCTGCAAGTAAGCTGGAGAAGGACATTTTGGGCTTTTTACAAGCATTTCTAAAGAATTCACACTGGAAGAGGGTAGATTTATATTAGAAATTAGAAAGAAGTTTTTCACTCTGAGGATGGTGAATCACTGGAAAAGGTTGCTCAGGGGAGTTGTGGAAGCTCCATCACTGGATGTTTACAAGACAAGGTTGTATGCATCCTGGTCTAGTGGGAGGTGTCCCTATCCATGGCAGGGAGGTTGCAATTAAATGATCTTTGAGGTCCTTTCCAACCCAAACCATTCTATGATTCTATGACTTGAACATGGGAAGGCACACAATGTTGCTTCTCCTCTCCTTTCTGTCTCTAACCCACTGCTTCTCTGCTCAGGCATGACAGAAAAGAGAGAGAGGCTCATGGGACTTATGAAATGAAGAATGAGCATGCAGATTGATCTACTGCTGCATTGATTGACTACTGGATAAGCTACTGCTGCTTGAACATGTTGCTGCGGCTCAGACCTGTTGAGGAAAGTTTTGGACTGACTTTTACTTGATGATGGTAGTGACGAGTAGTACATTCGCTCTTCTATCTTGGCTGGGAGAGGTGGATACACCTGGCCGAACCTGCTCCTTTGATGCCAATCACTGGCTGGATGCAGTAGTAAGTTCGGGGTGGGCTTTTGCTTCTGGCTTGAAAGGATTGGGGTCTGCTACAGGATCTGCTAACTTAATTTCTGTCAGAAAAGGAATGTGCTGCAGTCCATGTTTTCCCTGTCTGTGTCCTGGATAGGCATCTTATGACCTATTTCATGTTTGTGTATCCCCTTGTAGCAAATTATGCTCATTTATTTATATGGTCACAGTTCTGCAACAGTCCCATCTGTTACACAATCATGTGCTGATATTAATGCCTGCTCTCCTACATTATCTGGGAGAAATTCAGGACACACAATTTATTGCTAGATATTATGTTCTACTTTCAAAAGCATCAATATGCTTCACATCTTTAAGTGGTGGGCCTTTTTTAGTAGAGGTATTGGCAATGAAAATCTGTTTCTATGTGGGATTCACTATAGCACAGCCAACAAAACATGTCTTCCTGCAAGTCAGCACATACTTTCTAATGAATTTTGGTAGTGATAGAAAAAAATGTTGCAGCAGAAGACTTCTGGAAAAAGAAGGAAGAGATTTGCTGTCTGTGGGGAAAATGACAAGGAAGGTAGAAAGATCTATGTCACTTCTGCTTGCAGGAGGATTTGAAATTAAAAAAAAAAAAAAAGAAAGATCAAATATGAAAATAGTATGCAAATGAGAATGTGGGGACTAAGGTGGTGAGGATGAGGCTTTTATCAGTTACTGATATTTATTGACATGGATTTTGAGAGATGAAGAAGAGGTATTGCATTGGCCTGTTTTCATAAGCCCCTTGTGAGCTGTTATGATTTCAGATATATGTCAGTTTGATGAGCAGGAGGAGGTGACACAGGTATGATGGACCACATGACAGAACTGATCCCAGTTACTTCCAAAATGTAAGAAAGGTAGCCAGAAAATTGCGGTTCAAAATTAAGAAAATTATGTATTCATTTAAAGGGAGAGAGAAAGAAAGATTACCCTCATAGTTATTCTTTATAAAGCATGCATTTCTGTGCTGTTCTGTTACCCAAACCAGGACTCTCAGGGATAGAAAGAGGCTTTGTCAAATAGAAGTAGATAGTAAGAGACCCATAACTCCAGAATCTGGATCAGAGAAAGGAACAGTAAATATTATAAGGTTGATAATTCATCTTGTAGGATATGGAGCATGAAATATATCCCGACACAAGAAAAATTCTTGCCAGGAGCAGTAATAATAAAATGATTCCAGTATTCACTGTGAATTAAGATGAAGTCTCCACCTACATAGAAATTCAGGTTGCAATCGTCTGTAAGCACCTGTTCTACACATGTTAATGCTATCCAGAATGTCAAAATCAAGTAGGTATTATGAAGACAGTTAGGCAGTCATACTCTTGCAAAGAACAATGCTTATATTGTCCAGAACCCCACTGCCTGTAAAATTCGGCATGAAATAAGAACATGTTAAATATTCAGGGGCATGAGATACCAAGAAATATATGGATTTATTGGACTGTACACAGTACAACAGTGGCCAGCTGTTGTCAAAGGCCACCTATGATGAAATTACTAAGCAGAACTCCAGGGCTAGTTGGAGAGGAGGTAGCTCCCCTTCCTGTATTTCCTGTAGTAAATGAATCTTCTGCTGCCAAACTTCTGAATTATTTGAAGGGAAATAAAGTGTAAATTGTGGATAGCCACACCTTTTGAGGGGTTTGAACAGGTATTAGAGACTATACTTGAAAGAGAAAGGATGATGTTCTCCACTGCCCAGTCCTGACCAAACACATCCCCAAAAGCAATGTGGAAAAGTTTTTATTCAAGTGTCTCAGACAAAACAGCTTTGCTTTCTAGACTGTGTCCTCAATAATAAAGCACTTGATTTCACTATATTGAATTGCCCAGCTGATACAGGCAGTAATAGTTAGAATAAATAACTCAGATGAGGGAGACTAAGTCAAATTGCTTAAATAAATCTCAAAAGCAACCCACATGAGATAAACCCTGATTTTAACCATCAAAGTGTTTAGTTACTGACTGCAAGAGGACTGCTGTGGCTGGGCACGTACCCTGGTCCAAAGTATCAGGAAAACATGGTATAGGGAAATGTATCCAACCCGCCACAGTTAGACTAGAATTACCACCTCACAGTTCCTGTTACCAGTCTGTAAAAATATGTGGACTATGATGCAGATTGCTGGATTTTGGTCACACTTCTTCTTCGTCTTAGTGATGAGTTTAAGACCAAATTAGTATCTGAAACTAAAAAATATATGGCTAGTTTTCATAAGACTGAAAGAAGACCAGTCAATAAACATTTTTTTCTATTTTCAATGGAGATAATCTCCCTGCTGCGCTTCTTATTTAGAAATCTCTAGATTTCATTAATAGGCAATAAATATTACAAGTTCCCCCCTTCTCCTCTATTCTTACTGGACAAAATAGATACTCTTGTTTATTTGTTTTCTGGTTAAAATGTATATTAAAAAAATCACACTCATGCTAAATAAATGCATATATTTCAGCTTGTATTTTTCTATTACCTCCCCTCCACAAAAACTCACAAAACCCCAACAATCACAAAACTTTGAAAAGCTGAGAACCCCACAAATAATTTCCTAAAAAGTCTTCCATTTTGACCATAAATGTTTTTGGTCCTTGTGTCAGGGCAAGAAGTGCTGAATGAAATATTTACTGAATGCAGAAGTAAAAGGCAATAAAGCTGTTTGGACACTGTCCAGTGGTACACACCCTCCCCATGCTGGGGTGGGCCCATTGCTGGTCACACCTTCTGCCATGGCTCACTGCTGCTCTCAGGCTGCTGCAGACCAAAGGGCACCATGCACAGCAAACATGGTGGATAGACCTACTCTGGCCTACTACTAAGCATTGAATGGTCTACCTGTCTGAGCTCCCTATAATGCTAACTGTGACCCAAGAAATCAAGGACAAACTTATGCAAGTCCACTCATGATGCAATCTTGATGTATGAAAAAGTCTTTTTGCAGCCCACTCTGCAGTCTGATCCCAGGTGCATCTATCGCTACACTAACTGTGCTGCTGTTATCCTAATGCAAAACAATAAAACATCTCCAACCACCTCTGTGTTTTCAGAATGCTACCCTACCCTGTAAGAACAGGGAAACAGAGATTGTGCCCAGGGCTTTGAGAATGAAATAAAGCAGTTTTGATATTTACTTTTAATCTCTACGTATGTCTGATTGAATACCGCCTGTCATTGTTCACCTTCAGGTGAGATGGGAAGGTGCTTGTGGTCTCCCTCACCTATCAGTTTGAATGGGCAGATCTTCTTGTTACCTTAGGTAACCAGACCTTGTTTCTGGGTCCTGCTTTTTATCCTCTTCAACTTGGGCTGTAGCTGAAAGGATGGCTTTTCACAGCAAGCCTTACTGAGGTGGCAAAAAGTACTAGCTATGAGCTAAGATAGCCATGTTTTTTATTGAAGCATGGACCAAGTGTTGGAGTATCTTGGTAAACTCTGTCCTCTGGAACCAACTAATTTTCCTCAGTGTCTAAATTTGTTTTTCTTTTTTGTCAACTAATAACTAAGCATATTTTTTTCGCATTGTTCTTGCAGGATGAAGACTAAGGAGAAGAAATCACTTGTATTTTTGCAAGGTATATTCTGGTCTTCTTTTGGTACTCTAGGAAGTAATTATTAATTGTATTGATGTCTTGTTTCTTGGGTGTTTTAATTTAAAGCAGAATAGAATTGGTTTATATTGCACAAAGATGAGATTCCTAAATTCTCAAGCCAGTTGCACTCTAATCATGCATGGGAAGGGGATGAAATTTGCAGAAAATGCTGCTAGAGCAAGCCTTCTCTTGTTTGCTATGCAAAATGCTTGCTATGGGTCTTTGGAGGGTTCTTTCTGAAAAAAAAAGCAGTTTTTTTTCCCCACTGAAGTTATGGTGCTTCAAGGGCAAAACCAGCCTTGTTCCCAGATGCTGAAAATGGCATGCAAAGGCTGTCTGTGCTTGACTTTGCATCTTCCAGGGGAAACACATGGTCTAACAAGTCACAGTGGGAAAGGTCAGGTACTTAGTACCTCAGAGTGTAGCTAACAACTGGATCATGCTGAAGAAAGCCACTCATTACAGTGCAGTTTAAGTAATTAATCCATAGATGTCTAAGGCCGCAGTGTCTTCAGGAGATGAGAATATGCAAATATCCTAACAATACAAAGCTACCTACTTTTGGGCAATTAGCCAAAACCATAGTTTTTTGTCCCTGACGTGTCATATACTTCTTGGTTTTGTCTTGAATTAAGATTTATAATTTAGGTAATTTATCCTCAGTTCAATCCTTCATACAGTCCTGTGCCTTCACACATGCCTATTTGATAAATTAAATATGATTACAACTTTTCTAAGGCTCCAGAACACTTAAGAATGAGCTTAGTGTATATATGCATATTTCTTAAGATCTATACCACTTACCTGGAGATGCTGTGGACTTTTTTAAACAAATGATGATTCTTGGACTCCAACCACTAAGGTGTCCCAAGGCTAGGTCCAGCTTACCAAATCATTTGATTAACAAGTGCACAGCTTCCTTAGAAACTTGGTGATCCCTAGTAAAATGTAGAGAGCCTAGGAGTAGAAAGTGTCTACAGAGGGATCTGGACAGACTGGATCGATGGGCTAAAGCCAATTGTACGAAGTTCAACAGGGTCAAGTGCTGAGTCTTGCACATAGACCCAACAATCCCATGCAATACTACAGTCTTGGGGAAGATTGTATTGAAGGCTGTCCAGCAGAAAAAGACCTGGGGGTGTTGGTCAACAGCTGGCTAAATATGAGCCAGCAGTGTGCCCAAGTGGCCAAGAAGACCAATATCATTACAGTTTGTATCAGAAATAGTGTGGCTGTCTGGACTAGGGAAGTGATTATACCCCCATGCTTGGCACTGATGAGGCCACACCTTGAATACTGTGTTTAGTTTGAGTCCCTCGCTACAAGAAAGACAAGGTGCTGAAGCACATTCTAAGAAGAGCAAAGAAGCTGGTAAAGAGTCTGGCAAACAATACTTAGGAAGAACTAGGGCTGTTTAGTCTGGAGTTAAGGAGGCTCTCTTCAATTGCCTGAGAGGAGCAGTGAGTGTGGGTGTCAGTCTCTTTTCCCAGGTAACAAGTGATAGAACAAGAGGAAATGGCCTTAAGTTGTGCCAGGGGAGGTTTAGACTGGATATTGGGAAAAATTTCTCCACATAAGAGGTTGCCAAGCCCTGGAACAAGCTGCCCAGCAAAGTAGTTGAATCACCATCCCTGGATGTGGTATTTAGTGACATGGTGGACTTGTCATTGTTAGGTTAATGTTTTAACCTGAGGATCTTAAAGGTCTTCTATGATTACTGAAAGATCAAGGACACCTTAAGCAGGTCCTGTGCTGAACACTTCTGAACTGAATCTGTGCATCTCTCTCTCACTTGCATGAAAGAGTTCTTTGTTCTGAAATATTTGTCACACTGGCCAATTCCCAAGGAAAACTTTCCAGTTTGAATGAATCAGCAAGGGGGAAAAAAAAAAGGGGAAAAAAGTGATCTTTATCTCTAAGATCATTGCTGTCCCCAGCCCAGCTTGACTTTGAAAAAATGTTCTGCTGACAGAATCTACTGTCCAAAGCTAGTATTTAGAGTACTTTGTGCTTGTGATATAGTCAAAGGATGACACACATGTCAAAGCAGTGTGCTGCATAAAGAAAAACCCTTATTTTATACGCTTTCCCTGCTCCTTGGTCTCAGCAGTAGCTGGCATGTTCCTAATGCACTGTGTATTCAAAGCACTGAAGAAATGTTCAGTTACAGTTGCAGTTACCTTCGGTTCCTGGAAAATAAGAGCTATAGAAAGCAGGGAGGGATTTACCTTTGTGTGGAAAAGGCATGATAGTTGGTCTGCGAAGGAGACAACTCTGCTCTTTAAACTCAGAGCTCTCTTCCTGATGCTTTCATAGTGACCTGTCACCTCCAGGTAGGGACTGTCCCACATCAGCCCACTTAGTTGTGGTGTTCCTTATGCTTGTGAGACCTGTCTGACTGCCTGCAACTACTGTTACCATCTCCAAGTGACACATACATCAGGGCTCTTGTTTATAGGATACCAGTGCCAATGGGAACTCACAGTTCTTAGTCTTTTTCAACCAGGGAGAATCACGGGTCTGGGTCTGTGTTATCTTTCCCTACAGGTGAGGTGTTATGTTGCTTCTGTTCACACTGAAGCTTAGCTGCCACTTTTTTGCCCAGCTTTATTGTATTTGTGGTGTCCTTTTGGAGTTCCTTACTATGGAAGTAACATTTATCTAATAAATGCTGGTGTTCTTCTCTGTAAAGCATATATTTTCTCCTTGGAGCTGGTTCACATATAGAAATAGTTTGGTTTAAGAGACCCAGTTTGAGAGAGTTTTCTTACTTACCTTCTCCTACACTTCCAAAAAAAAAAAAAAAAGAAGGTGAAGAAAATCATCCTACCTGGAAGCTGCCTTCTCTGGGCTTACTGAGGTCTTGGAAGCAGGAAAATCAACCAAACCGTTCCCTTTGTGGATTGAGTGAACTGCCAATTGGTATTAAAAGAGAATGGGATTTTTCTCATTTTTCTCACTGCCAGCTCTCCTGTGGGTGAGATTTATATGCAAGCAATTTATCAATTCAATGGCTGATTAGTAAATAGTGTGATTTTAGTCCCTGATGGAATGTACTTCAAGAGCACTTTGCATTGTCCTATCTTTGCGATTTGTTTTGGACTGGGACTGGTGATCATCAATTTTTAAATGAGGCATCCTGGAATTCTGTAGATAGAAATTCTCTAATATGATGGCAAGATTCAGACTAGTTTCTCTCAATAATCCAACAAAAAAAGCTTGGAGGCCTCTCAAGCAATACTAGACCTCAAGGTAAGGAAAGAAGTTATAAGCTTGTAGGTCTGCAGAAAAAGCAAAATGAACACAGAAGCAGGCTCAGTTATTTACAAACCACAAAAGAAACCAGTAAAACACTTACAGAAACCTAGAGAAAGAAAGGATCTTGTGGAAAGAAATTTTTCTAACAATATTTTGTTAGCACAATGCTATAATTTTGTATGTAAGGCAATAAAAATGAAAGGATGACTCCTCACACCAGAGAAGAAGAAATATGGACTAGATTAAATTTTAAGTGATTTTTTTTAAACTGGAGCCAGAGGGGGAGCTGTTTTGAAAAATGCAGTTTGTTTCTGATTTTATTTTCAACAGGAAGAAAACTGGCAAGGAATTACAAAAAAGGCCCGTGATACCTCATTATCAGTACTGATATTGCTCAAAATGAAATGTTACCTTGCAACATGCTGGGTTTTTTTTTTTTAAAAAAGCTTAAAAAGCATTAAACCTTTTTTTGGGACACATAAACATTTTTCATTCTCAAACTGAACTTCTTTGGTTTGTCTCTCATGCAATTAATTTCAGCTTCTATTTAAGATACTTTTTTTCTTTCTGTTAAATGAAAACCACCTGCATAAAATTAACTATTTTACTCAGTTGCAGAACACATTGTCACAGGATTTTGTCAGAATTGTAAGTGGTCTCAGAAGGGGATTAAATGCTGTAGTGAAGCGTATGTTTTTTCCCTATGACTTTAACAAATGAAGATATGATGAAAGTCCAGATATTACAGTGCAGGAAGGTTTTTTAAGGCTGCTTTTGATGGTAGCTGAAGATGTACAATAAAAGAAAAAGTCACTTTGCACTTCATTTGCACACCTGTTATAAGCTGCAACTGGGGACAGAATACACGATCAAATTTTAATTTGATTCATAGAAAGTTAGTTTTGTATTCATAGCTAGGTGGTGGCAGCCCATTAATACTTACCAGAGTTCATTCCTTTTCTGTGTTTGATATATTGTGGCTATGTAGTTTGATCAGATATTAGAAAGGATTGTCTCTGTTTTCTGACAACTTTGAATATTCCAGAGATTTTCAAGATTTAGACTTGTTATTTAAATTTTTCGATCAGATTCTCTCAATACTGTGGGTACTGCCTCTTTCACAGTCATATTGGTATTTTTTACTGCACTAAAGCAGGGAATAGTCTTCATGGAGCCAGGAGCAGTGGTATTATGATATTTGCCTTCTCAAAGTACAGGGAATGGATCTGCTTCTCTTTCCTCAAAAAATATCAGCTGAAAAGGTGTAACTTTTCCTTTTTTGTTTGACTGGAGTGGAAAGAGAGAATGCAGTAGAAATAGTGAGATCTGCCAGCATTTCCGTTATTACTCAGACTTTCACATCAAGTGGAATTTTCAGGTGGTGGAAAAACTGCATATGTATGTGGAAGTTACTTATCAAAATTGCCTTGCTAGTTCTTGTCTGATGTTTAGTTTTTCCAACACCAAGAAAGAACAGAAAGAATACAAAACTTCAGGCCAAAAAAACCCAGTTCCTTGTGTGCTTACCAAGGAAGATTTTATTTTCAGATAAAGATAATGATAATTATTATAATTATTATGATGGTGATGGTAATAATGAGGGGTCAAACATTTTTTCCGGTTTTATTTAGCTATAATTTATCTCTGTGGTGTCTGTAACGGCACCAGGCAGAAAGATCCAGTGTTATAAAATAATTTTCTATGGCTGATTGCTTCATATGGTGGGATGACCCTGCAGGGGACTCACAGGAAATCTGCAATCATTTCGTAGCCTTCCACCCATTGTTCTGTGACGCGTGGAAATCGAACTCCACAATCTAAGATTGTAAAGTAGGTATGTTTATTCGGCCCTGGGCACACGGGTGTCAACACCACCAAAGGCGTGTGTNGTTACAAAGTATTATTGTGTCTATCAAATTTCTTTAGCCCCCTTCCCTCATCTGTCTTCAATGTTTTAGAAAACACATATTCATTGTAATTCTTCCTAGATATTGTTTGCCTTATCCATGCATGCTGGAAAGGAACTGAAGGCCTGTTTGAAGGGGGAAGAAAAATTTATTTCTTTTTCTTTTTTTGTATTTGATTTCTGTAGCAAAATGTATCAAAAACATTAAAAAATGAGATCTAGCATATTCAGAGAAGTCCTCTTTCTGCTTCATTAAATTCCTATGAATTGTTTTAATGTTCAATTCACCTTAAACAACTAATGCATTTCATGACAGAGACTCTTCCTCTACCATGTAGCAATATAAAACTGCAAAACCCAGGGAATTAAAATTGAGTTTTGACCTTTACAAAATGTTGCAGAAGACTCTGCATTAAGAAAAAGTCCCAGTTAGAGATGTCAGATTCTTAGTTTCAAAATGGTCAAAGTGAACATATTGCACTCATAAAAAGTTTTTTTTCCATATTTCCATTCAAGATTATTTATTTATTGCCCTGAAATGGCATGTCTGCACATCATATTTTTGCTTCTGGTACTTTGAACATTTCTGGTTTTAAAACAATTTAGTTGGAAAATACAAAACTGCAGTCCTCTTCCTCTTCTCTGTGTCCCTTTGCTTGCCCTTCACAGCTCTGCTGCTGAGAAGATGTTCTGCTGACTGTCACAGCTTTCCTGCCTTTCTACTTTACAAGAGAAGTGATTTGCTAGCAACATATGACTGGGTCAGAGAAAAGTATGCATTCTGTGTAGGAACACCCAGAGTTAAGGTGTTGAGTCTCTCTTTTGGCTTTTCTAATAGGCTGTGTCCATGTCCCTTCAGATAGTGTTAGTACCAGCATCCACAAACATCTTCATGATTCAGAGGTATTTAAAACCCTTATATGCTGAGTGTGAAGGTGAAAAAAAAAAACAAACACCAAAAAACCCTAGCAGAGCTGTTTGGGAATCATAGTTTGAGGCAGAAAAGCATGGGGGTAGGAGGAGAAAGTATAGTCAGCTGTGCAAAAGAGAAAGCTGGGAGCAGAAAGCAGGCCACCAGGATCCTAAATGAAATGGGACTCTAGACAGCCTGTTGCAAACCTAACTTACTCACTTCTCAGCCACATCTGCAAAGATCTCGTTTATAGGTTAGATCCAGTCTTACTTTAACCAACAGGTGAACCAAGGGCTGCAAAACTGGAAGTGCTAGTTTATGAGAGTTAATGGAAAGGATTAGCTGGTGACAATTCTGGTGTAGAATGACTAGAGAACAATAAGAAAGCCTGAACTGAATTGCAAGAAGATTCTCTGAGTTGGGAATCAGAAGGCAAAATAACACTAGAAATTCAGTCAGTTACAGACATCTCCGTACATGGGAAAATAGCAAGTGTATAGTGAAGCTATGTTACAACTTGCCAAACTGGATGACTGCTTAAATCTGTCATCACTAAGCTCCTTCACAATTCTTCTTGTTTTCTCTCTGACTGTCAATATGTGAGCTGGGATCACAAGCTGCTTATTCAGAGAAAGATCTATGTTACTACTCAGAAACACAAGCAACATATCTAAACAGCAGCATGTCTTTGTGAGCTTTTTTTAACTTTCATGGTATTCATTGCTGTGCTGCTGCCAGGGCTATTGCTGGGTTAGGGAAGAAGTGTTATTATTTTCTCTAGTCTGTTATTGGCCTTCTTAGTAAAATAGTAGTTGCTGTTTCATGAGGAAAACCTAGATTTTATATAGCATTTCATATACTTTCCTCTTCTGATTGAGATCCCCGCATGTACTGGATAATAAGAACATGGTGTCCTTGGCTTTAAGAGGGCAAACACATCTAGTTTTACACCAAAGGTCCCAGATTGCTGCTCACTCTGAGCAGTTCAGCTGTAAACTTTTCATGTCCTGTGGTCTCATCTGTCTCTGGCCCTTGTTTTATCCTTGGAAGGCAAAGCATATATATTATACTGAATTTTAGGAAAGCAAACTTCCAGCTTTTGAAGGAGTTAGTCAATAGGACTCCCTGGGAAACAGTCCTCAAGGATAAGGGAACACAGCAGAGCTGGCAGATCTTTAAGAATGCTTTACACAGAAAGCAAGAGCTCTCGATCCCCAGGTGTAAGGAATCAAGCAAGGAAGCGAAGAGACCAGCATAGCTGGGTTGAGACCTGCTGGTCAAGCTAGAAGGCAAGAAGGAACTGCACAGGCAGCTCAAGCAGGGAAGGGTATGGGGATGCTACCTGTTTGTGTAGCGATGATGTCAGTAAGGCCAGGGCAGGACTGGAGCTGAACTTAGCAAGGGATGTAAAGAATAACAAGAAAAGTTCCTACAGGTATGTCAACCAGAAAAGGAAGCTTAAAGAAAGCATACCCGCGCTGATGAGCAAGAATGGCAAACTAGTCACAACAGACAAGGAGAAGGCTAAGGTTCTCAACAACTTTTTTGCCTTGGTCTTCACTGACAACCTCTCTCCTCACACTTCCTGAATTGAAGCACCACAAGACTGGAATGAGCGGGACAAAGTCCTTCCCACTGTAATGGAGTGGCTACATCAGTGGACAAGGGAAGACAAGGTTTGTAATGACCTGAGGAATCTGAAGATATATAAGTCTGTGGGACCTGACAAGATGCATCCCAGAGTCCTCAGAGAATTGGCTGATGTAGTTGTCAGGCCACTCTCCGCGATATTTGAGAAGTCATGGCAGTCAGGAGAAGTCCCTGGTGACTGGAAGAAGGGAAACATTATACCCGTTTCTAAAAAGGGTAGAAAGGAGGACCCTGAGAACTACTGACCTGTCAGCCTCACCTCTGGCAACATAATGGAACAGATCCTCTTAGAAGCTCTGATAAGGCACATGG
This sequence comes from Brachypteracias leptosomus, assembly GCA_013401335.1. Taxonomy (NCBI): domain Eukaryota; kingdom Metazoa; phylum Chordata; class Aves; order Coraciiformes; family Brachypteraciidae; genus Brachypteracias; species Brachypteracias leptosomus. The sequence goes on along the minus strand of VYZX01009670.1, from coordinate 6,321 downwards.
AGGACAGGGAGGTGATTTGAGACAGCCAGCATGGCTTCACCAAGGGCGAGTCCTGCCTGGTCTACCTAGTAGCCACCTACAATAGAACGACTGCACCAGTGGATAAGGGAAGAGCTATGAATGTCATCTATCTGGACTTCTGCAAGGCCTTTGATGCAGTCCTCCACAACATCCTTCTCTCTAAATTGGAGACATCTGGATTCAATGGGTGGACTGTTCAATGGATAATGTATTGGCTCACATCCAGAGGGTAATGGTCAATAGATCAATGCTTGGATGGAGATGTGTGAAAAGTGGTGTCCCTCAGGGGTCCATACTGGGATTGGTGATGTTTAATGTCTTCATCAATAATATAGACAGTGGGATTTAGTGCACTCTCAGCAAGTTTGGAGGCAATACCAAGCTGAGTGTTGCAGTTGACATGCCAGAGGGGAGGGATGCCACCCAGAGGGACCTAGACAAGCTTGAGAAGCAGGCCCATGTGAATCTCATGAGGCTCAGCAAGTCCAAGCATGAGGTCCTGCACCTGCGTCAGAGCAATCCTCAGTATCAAAACAGTCTGGGAGATGATGTGATAGAGAGCAGCCCTACAGAAAAGGACTTGAGGGTACTGGTGGATGAAAAGTTGAGTATGAGCCATCAATGTGTGCTTACAGCCTAGAAGGCCAATCGCATGCTGGGCTGCATCAAAAGAAGTGTCGTCAGCAGGTCTGGGGAGGTGATTCTGCCCCTCTACTCTGCTCCAGTGAGACCTCTCCTGGAGTTCTGCATCCAGCCCTGGAACCCTCAACACAAAAAGAACATGGACCTGATGGAGCAGGTCCAGAGGAGGACCACAAAAATGATCAGAGGTCTGGAACACCTCTCCTATGAAGATAAGCTGAAAGAGTTGGGGTTGTTCAGCCTGGAGTAGAAAAGACTCTGAGGAGACCTCATAGCAGCCCTTCAGTACCTAAAAGGGGTCTACAAGAAAGCTGGTGAGGGACTGTTTACAAAAGCATGTAACAACAGGACAAGGGACAATTGTTTTAAACTAGAGAAGGGTAGATTTAGATTAGACATTAGGAAGAACTTCTTTACTATGAGGGTGGTGGAACACCGGAACAGGTTGTTCATAGATGTGGTAGAGGCCCCATCCCTGGAGACATTCAAGGTCGGGCTTGATAGGGCTCTGAGCAACCTGATCTAGTTAGAGACATCGCTGCTGACTGCAAGGGGGTTAGACTAGATGACTTTGGAAGGTCCCTTCTAACCCAAAGCATTTTATGATTTTATGATTTTATGATTCCATGATTATGCATGTTTATTCTAATGATACTTGTACATGCAGCTGTTACAAAAGCAAATAGACAACAGTAGCCCTCCATCACATGGTACTGTTGACCTTTTTGCCTTGCTTGGCTAGTGGCTTGGCTGATCCAAGGGATAGCATAATATCAGTCTGCTTAGGTGTTAAACTGTGTTTTAAGTTATTTGTGAAGAAAATAACTGATATAATTAAAAATGAGGAATATTTTTATTTGTAATTTAAATATATCAAGATTTTGTAAAGAAATAAAAATAATTTCAAGGATATTTCCCACAACACTTTGAACAGCAGCTTCAGGCAGTGGGACAGATAATTTCCTCCTCATCTGAACTTTGTTCATTTCACTGAAGTTCCCTATACCATCTTTCTAAGAATGACTCATAAAAGCTTAGCATTCACAGGGAAAGGCTCAACATGTTTGTAAGCACTCTCTGGTCTGCAGGGTCTTTGACATTGTCCTGTAATTGGTTTAGATGATGTTTTTTGACCTGGATTGTTTGTGATCAATACAGAATGACTACATAGAGTTGTTCCAACTGTATTGCTATCTCATCCTGTCTTGTGCCAGACACAAAGGTTGTACTACATTTTTTGAAACTCTGATTTCCTCCTTACTTAGGTCCCTCTTATACTGGATCAGATTACACCTGATAACTCTGATGTAAGTAACATCACTCTACCCTGGATTACTCCCATGGAACTCTCTATTGCTTTGAGTTCTTCATTACAGGGGCTAGCCATTGGATTTAGGACAATTAATATTTTCAAAATATTGAAAATCAACTACGATAGCGAGTGCTGCTTTTATAGTTCCTGTTCTCCTTCACCTGGAAATCTTTTTGTGCAGTTTCCCAGATTTTTGCTGAAGACTTCAAGCAATATTTTCCACAAAACATGCCTTCGAGCCTTATTTCCACCTCCTATTCAAATATTTCTTTGTTCTGGCATGAAAACATTAGCAGATTAAGTGTCTGCCAAACATCAAGTGCCACTGACGTTTTAGAGAAAAAACATGAAAGCTAAGACAGGAAAACTGTGCTTGTTTTTGACTCTTTGAACAGCTCTGAGCATGGTATTTATTTATTTATTTATTTTTAATAAGAACAAAGCTGTGATAACCAAAGCAGCATAGGCTGACTTATTAGATGAACTCAGTCTATAATGAAGTCCTTGATTTCAAAGTTCTGACCATGTTCTTTGAATCAGAACTGGTCATTTTAGCTTTCAGCTTACACCTATACTCAGTGGTTTGCAGGACCTCTTGTACAACTATTTCAGTACCCTCATCAGGCTTTGTTGCCAGCTTTTTATATCCCAGACAGTTTAACTCAGCAGGGATGAGCCTAAGGTTGGCAGGCTGCTGTTGGGAGTGAAATTGGCAGGCTGGCCTAAATGCATCTACACTAATGCATGCAGCAAGGGCAATAAGCAGAAGAAGCTGGAAGCCATTATGCAGTATGGCAGCTATATCGTAGTTGCCATCATGGAAATGTGGTGGGTTGAATCTCACAACTGGAGTGCTGCAATGGATAGCTATAAGCTCTTCAAATGGGATAGATAAGACAGAAAAGGTGGCGGGGTGGCTCTCTATGTTAGAGAGTGTTTTGACTGCATAGAAGTCAACAACTAGGATGGAGCAGTTGAATGTTTATGGGTAAGGATGAGGAGGCAGGCCAATGAGGCAGATATCCTGTTGGGAGTCTCTTATCGACCACCCAACCAGGATGAAGAGGTTGATGAAGAATTCTTCAGATAGTTGGCTGAAGCCTCAAAATCACTGGCCCTTATTCTTGTCAGGGACTTCAACCTACTGGACATCTACTAGAAATACAACACAGCAGAAAGGAAATAGTCCAGGAAGTTCCTGGAGTATGTGAAAGACAATTTCCTGACATGGCTGGCAAATGAGCCCACCAGGGGTGCTGTCTTCCTAGACCTGCTCCTTACTAACAGAGAAGTACTAGTGGGAGATGTGGTAGTCAGTGGTTGTCTTGGGCTTAGTGACCATAAAATGATAGAGTTTTCGATTCTAGGTAAAGTCAGGAGGAGGGGGAGCAAAACTAAGACCATGGACCATGGTGGACTTTGGCCTGTTCAGGATGCTGGTTGAGGATGATGGTTCATGGCATAGACAGGTGTATTCTTCACTGGGTTAAAACTGACTGGATGGTCGAGCTCAGAGAGTTGTGGTGAATGGGGTTAAATCTAGTTAGCGACTGGTCACAAGCAGGGTCCCCCAGGGCTCAGTTCTGGTGCCAGTTTTCTTTAGTATCTTTATTGATGGCCTGGATGGGGGGATTGGGTGCTCCCTCACTAAAATTTGCAGATGACATGAAACTAAGCAGGATGGTCGATCTGCTTGAGGGTAGGAAGGTTCTGCAAAGGGATTTGGACAGGATGGAGCAATGGGCTGAGGCCAATTGTATGAGGTTTAACAAGGACAAGTCCTGGGTCCTGAACTTCACTCACAACAACCCCATGCAATGCTACAGGCTTTAGGAAGTGTGGCTGGAGAGCTGCTTGGTGGAAAAGGACCTGTGGGTGCTGGTGGACAGCCGGCTGAACATGAGCCAGCAGTATTCTCAGACAGCCAAGAAGGCCAACAGCATCCTGGCCTGTATCAGAAATGGCGTAACCAGCAGGAGTAGGGAGCTGATCGTGCTTCTGTACTCAACACTCGTGAGACCGCACCTTGAGTACTGTGTCCAGTTTTGGGCACCACAGTATAAGAAGGACATTGAGGTGCTGGAGTGGGTGCAGAGAAGGGCAACAAAGTTGGTGAGAGGTCTGGAAAACATGTCTTATGAGGAGTGCCTGAGGGAACTGGAACTATTTAGCTTGGAGAAGAGGAGGCTTAGAGGAGACCTCATTGCTCTCTACAATTACAGGTTGTAGTGAGGCTGGTGTTGACCTCTTCTCCCAAGTAACTAATGACAGGACAAGAGGTAATGGGCTCAAGTTCCTCCAGGAAAGGTTTAGATTAGACATTAGTAAGAAGTTCTTTACTGAAAGAGTGGTTAGGCTTTGAAATAGGCTGCTCAGGGAGGTGGTGGAGTCACCATCCCTGGAAGCGTTCAGGAAATGAGTTGATGTGGCACTAGGAAGATATCTTCATGGCAAGTCAGTGGTTGGAATTGAGATAAGGAGAGACTTGGAGAGATATGTGAAGACAGAAGAGGAGAGGAGCCCTTGCTCATCCTAAAGATGAAAATGTGAAGTGGACCTTTTATTGCCGCTACATCTACCTGGACAGATATCTCAAGGGAAAGCTGATTAATTCTTTTCATTTTAATCAAATTAAGATCCAAGTGGTTTATTAATTTATTAAGCACACATCATTAACCAGGGACTCATATATTCAAAATTAAGACTGGGACTTCTGTAAGGGCTTGTGTAAGTACATAGTGACAAGAGAAAGGCCTGTGAAAATGCAAGCCCACTACTGAATGAGATAGGAGCCCTGCTGATATAGGACATCGCAAAACCTGAGGAACTTGGGAAGATACGGTTTTGATGGATGGACCATTCAGTGGATGAAGAATTGGCTGGATGGTTGGACTCAAAGGCTTGTGGTAAATGGCTTGATGTCCAAGACTAGTGATGAGTGGTGTTCCACAGGGATCAGTACTAGGACCAATGCTGTTTAACATCTTTGTCAGTGACATGGACAGCAAGTTTTCAGATGACACCAAGCTGCATGTTGTGGTCAACTTGCTGGAGAGAAGGGACTCTATCCAGGGAGACCTTGAAAGGCTTGAGGGGTGGAACCATGCCTCATAAAGTTCAACAAGGCCAAGTGCAAGGTCCTACACCTGGGTCAAGGTAATCCCAAACACAAATACAGGTTGGGTGGAATACAGATTGAAGGCGGCCCTGAGGAGAAAGACTTGGGTGTGCTGGTTGGTGAAAGGCTCAATGTGAACCAACAATGCATGAGTGCACCCCAGAAAGGCAACTGTATCTTGGGCTGCATTAAAAGAAGTGTTACCAGCAGGTCAAGGGAGGTGATTCTCCCCCTCTACTACACTCTCATGAGACCCCACCTGAAGTACTGCGTCCATCTCTGGAGCGCCCAACATAAGAAAGACATGGATCTGTTGGAGCAGGTCCAGAGGAAGACCATGAATATGATCAGCGGGCGGGAACATCTCTCCTACAGGGACAGGCTGAGATAGCTGGGGTTGTTCAGTCTGGAGAAGAGAAGGCTCCAGGGAGACGTTATTACAGCTTTCCAGTATGTGAAGAAGGCCTACATGAAAGCTGGGTAGAGAATTTTTACAAGGGCTTGTAGTGATAGGATGAGGGGTAATGGCTTTAAGTTGGAGGTGTGGAAATACAGATTAGGTATAAGGAAGAAATTTTTCACTCTGAGGGTGGAGAGACACTGGAACAGGTTGCCCAGGGAAGTTGTGTATGCCCTATCCCTGCAAGTGTTCAAGGCCAGGGTGTATTGGGCCTTGAGCAACCTGGTCTAGTGGGAGGTGTCCCTGCCCATGGCAGGGGGGTTGGAACTAGATGATCTTTGAGGTCACTTCTAACTGAAACCATTCTATGATTCTAAGGAGGACTCATGAATCACACAGAATCACACAGAACAGCTACATTTGGGAAAGACCTTTAAGATCATCAGGTCCAACCGCTAACTCTACCAGGCCCACTTCTAAACTACATGCCTGATTACCATATCTTGCACCTGGGAATATATGACCCAAGAACACAGCTCAGATTGGGATCCACCTGGCTTGAGAACAGCCCTACGGAGAAAGACTTGAGGGTCTTGGTGGCAGCAGGCTCCATGAGTGAACAGTGTGCTGCCGCAGCCAAGAGAGCTGGCAGGATGCTGGGTTGTATCAAAAGGGGCATCACAAGGAGAGATAAAGAAGTAATTGTCCCACTTTACTCTGCACTGGTCAGGCCACACCTTGAGTACTGCATTCAAGTTTTGGTTCCCCCCATACGAAAAAGAAGCAGACGGGCTGAAGGGGTCCAGAGGATGATCAGGAGACTGGAAG